>OZ035869.1:3509943-3713229 GCA_964034905.1 Itoplectis maculator
ACACGAAGATCGTGAGCTGCACCGACTCGTTCGACCCTTGACCCACGGTTCTCTGATTTACCGCTCTTCTTCTCTCTATTCCCCCTTTTTTTCCCCCATTCCCTCGCTCCCTCCTCGATCTTTCGCTCTTACGGCCGTCGCTAAACAGGCCGAGTCACAGTCTTGTATTTCCATTTATTCCGTAAATTAAGTCACGCACGATTAACGAAAAATCGTTTTTAAAAGCAGCGTTCGAGTGGCGATTTAGGAAAATCGAGCAGTGTCACCAGAAGCGCTGAGGGAACTCGGGTCTCGCGGTTCATTGGTATCCGTCGATACCACGAATTAAAAAAAAAAAAAAAAAAAAAAGATAAAAACGAATGTGAATTATAAAAGTTGTAAATTCACTGATATCGCCAACAATGTTTCCAATCGTTTTGCCGACAGACCAATTGTTTCGATTCTTTGTGTAAAACGATTTGACGTCATCCCAAACATATAGATAAAGCCACGTCATCCCAAACATATAGATAAAGCCAAAAACGCCCCTCGCGAAAAAAAATCGAAAAACGAAAAAAAAAACGTGGACGGAGGATCTGCCGCCGCGTCTGGTCGAACTGGGTTCGTGATCTGGCATTCGTAGTTCAGCGAGAGGCAGTTAATAACCTCCCCCCCGCGGCGATCGAGGATGACACGGGACAGATTGTGGTTTTACGAGGTGGCGCTAAAATTGCGGAAGATGCGTTGGAAGTGTAAAGAAAAACGAAAAAAACCCGAGAAAACGAGGATGAAAAAAAATGGAAAAGAAAAAGGAGCGACACTTGTCGGATTGGAGAGCGGTTGCGCCCCGCTGTGGATCTCTGCGGGACTCTCGGCACTGCGTACGTGCGGACCGGCGTCTCTTGTGACCGCCGCTCTCCGCGCGTTCTCGAATTACGCCACGCAGTCTGGGTTACGTTGTTCGCGACTCGGGTCGACCACACGTGTCCGTAAAAAAAGAAAAAAAAAAAAAAAAGAAACAGAAAGTTCGACACGAGGACCGAAGTCGAGCGCCACACTTTGGTTATCGGAATGTCCGAGAGGGATGACGAAAAAAAAAAAAGGTTGATTCCCTTTGAAGTAAAAAAAAAATTACTTCAATTGTCGCTTGCGAAAAGAAATGTGGACGGATCGTTGTCTTGGCTTAAACCGAGCGTCTGGGAAATTCTTTCCGAGAGGGATGATTAATAAAAAAAAATAAAAATAGGTTGATTCCCTCTGAAGTAAAAAAAAAATTACTTCAATGTCGCTTGCGAAAAGAAATGTGGAGGGATCGTTGTCTTGGCTTAAACCGAGCGTCTGGGAAATTCTTTCCGAGAGGGATGACTAATAAAAAAAATAAAAATATGTTGATTCCTTCTGAAGACAAAAAAAAATACTTCAATTGTCGCTTATGGATTCTGCAAAAAAAAATGTGGACCGATCGTCGTCTTGGCTTAAGCCGAGCGTCTGGGAAATTCTTTCCAAGAGGGATGACAAAAAAAAGGTTGATTCCTTCTGAAGACAAAAAAAATTACTTTAATTGTCGCTTATGGAGCCTGCAAAAAAAATGTGGACCGATCGTCGTCCCGAGCTTGTCTGGGAAATTCTTGCCGAGAGTCTCTCGAGAATTAAGCGCAACTCGCGGTTAGTTCGGTCCGCGCTTATCGATTCTCCGTGGCTCGTATATTACTCGATAAAAATTACGAACGAGACCGAGCGACGAGTAACCGAGAGTCTCCGGGGTTACGAGACGAGACCCGATAATAAGTAGTCTCCGGGATATTCATGGCTTTTTTTTTCAGTTCACCCTCTCTCTTTCTCTCTCGAGGGAGGCTGGGGGGGAGGGGAGGTACAGAACGACTCGAGGACCCGGAGAACTAATGGGCCTCGACAAATCCGTGAAAAGGCTCAATGGTTATATATACGCGTGCATATATCCTCCGAGCTCCACAGGTCCGTAGGGTGGAAAAGGAGAAAAAGAAAAAAAAAGGAGAAAAAAATGCATGGTAACCCGATACACCCGAAACTGAACCCTCGTGTCATACCCATCGAGTCCATCGATATCCACTCATTTTTTTCTGCCTCTCGAAGGTCTCCAGCAAATTATGCAACGTTTCTATTTCTCCCCAAAAAATTACAGAAATTAATTGCGAGTACGATAAAGGTGAAAAAAATACCTGCTGGAAATTCCGAATTTTTTATTTCTCCCCAAAAAATTACAGAAATTAATTGCGAGTACGATAAAGGTGAAAAAAAAATACCTGCTGGAAATTCGGAATTTTTCTTCGCGGGTGTGAAAGATGAAAAGACGCCGACTTACGAGACCGTAAAAAAAAAAAAAATCCGGCAAGGGGTGAACGAAGGTAAACGCCCGAAAATCGGGGAAATGGCAAACAAGGTGAGCTTTTTTTTTCCAAGATCCTTCCCTCTCCATCGTTGATTTCTTCAATGAGCGCCGCTCGGCACTTCCGGTTCGTATATATATATTTCACTCGGGACCCAAGACGCCGCACAGTCGGCTTTGTTTCTTGCGACCCCTTCGGACTCGCCGCTAATGACGCCCTTCAACCTGTTACTTTGAGATTTTCGTTTTTTTTTCCCCGTCTTAATATTTGCTCTTCCGTTGAAATTCAACGCCGCGCGAACCGGTATAAAATAGAACTCGTGTGTTATACCTCAGGACCTAGACTTGTTTGCTCCTGACACTGCAAACACTATAAAAAAAAAATCTGGAGGCCGCGCGTCAAGAGTTTTTAATAGTCACTTTTGATACAGCCTTCCGCTGGAATATTATCGTCGTTTCCAGTTTTAATGGTCGTTCGAGGGTTCATTTTAACCCTCAATAACCGAGTCGCCGGCTACTAAATAATGGATCGAGATCGGCAAATGTAAATCGATCGTGAAGACTCTCGACTCTGGTGTCGCATGTTTGTTTACAATTGGAGAAAGAGGGAAGACGTAGATACAGAGCGAGAGATGGAAAAAACGAGAGAGCGAAGCTACGAAGATAAATAGGGGTTAGTGACCCCCCTCCCCCCTCCTCTTGGGTCCCAGAGCTGCTGTTGCCGTCTCGGAGCCGAAATCAACGCCTCGAATGGCGCAAACGAAGGACCGTAAATCGATTGCTCCGCACAAGTATCCGTCGATTGATATATTCGACCGATATATCGTTAGGCATTTTCGATCCGAACCGATTTTCCGACTCGAACTTTCCGACGAGACTCGGTTAAAAAAGTGACATCCCGAGTGTCGGGAATAATGATCGATTTTTTTTCCTCTGTCTCTGTGTCATTCGATGTGACATTGACGTTTGCATCGTTGGAATGCAAAGAAAATAAAAAAATAAAAAAATAAAATAAATAAAATATTATTATAACGATTAATGGTCATAATGACTTCAAAAAAATAAAAAAATAAAATAAATAAAATGTTATTATAACGATTAATGGTCATAATGACTTCGGATAACGGTAAGAATAATTTTCGAATCGTTAGAATAATAATTTTTTTAATTTTCGTTGCGATGCAAAATTTAACATCATCACCCGATCCCGAAATGTCATCCTTCCCTTGATCCCCGTTCGAACGTCGCTGCTCGCGTCCCGACATCCCCCACATGGCGACGAATTTTTTAACCCTCCGATCGTACGGAAAACGAGAGACGATTTTCGAGGAACATCGAAGCCCAGAGAAAGACGAGACACCGAAGAGTCGAGCGTTGCTCGGGAGGGCAAAGAGGGGCTCCGGGACGACTTCGTCGAGAGAGCGAAAAAGGTCCGAGCAGCCGGGGAGTCTCACTTAGGGCCTTCGTCGCGATCTCCCCGCGTGTGAAACCCTCGACGCTCGACGCTCCTCGAACTTTACGATTTTTCTTTTTTTCTTTTCCTCGTCGCTTCCCTCGTTCGGTGCGCTCGTCTCGTTCGTCCTCGTCGCGCGTCGGCCTCCTCGAAGCCTCCTCCCCGGACTTTATACGCGGCGCGTTAATATTGATTTACAGCCTCGATCGAACATTTACTGCCGCGACCGCCAAAACTCGACTCTCGGAGAGCCGTTAAAAGGAGCATTTAAAAAATACTTCTCGGGACTTACGGGGGAGTTGCGTTCACGTACAAAGTTGCAGGAAAAAAAAATAAAAAAAATAAAAAAATGGACTTCAGGGAGCGATTTGGGGATACGTACATTTTTTTTTCTCAAGAGCTCTGTGTTATATTTTGTAAGGGCCGGGCTATTATACTTTGAAAAGAATGTTACGGGAAATACTTTGTAAATGAATGTTACGGGAAATTCCAGATTACACGTACAAAGTTGCAGGAAAAAAATAAAATAAATAAAAATAGAAAAAAAATGGACTTCAGGGAGCGATTCAGGCATATGTACATTTTTTTCTCAAGAGCTCTGTGTTATATTTTGTAAGGGCCGGACTATTATACTTTGTAAAAAAATGTTACGGAAAATACTTTGTAAAAAAATGTTACGGAAAATACTTTGTAAAAGAATGTTACGGGAAATTCCAGATGACGAACAAGTCGACCCGCGACTGGAAACGAACCTTGTAATTGGAGAAGCAATCGCTGCTTTGTGCCACTTTTATGCGCCGTAGCTGCGTTTGCGCGGCGCGAGTGCGCGAATCGCATTTCATTACCGGGCAACCATACCTACAGGCGTTTCTACGTAACCACTACGCACAGCTGTTTCTATCGGCGGGCGACGCACTCCGCGGTCGCTTTATTTCCCAGTGCTAGGCTCCGCGCAGGTAGGTCGGCACAGAGGCCGTAATTCCGAGACTCGATCTGCGCTCGGTGCGCGTAACGAGCGTCACGTGCCGCGCGCCGTAAGAGATTTAATTAATCGTTCAATTATATAACCGCATACCGGAGCCGCAGGTGCGTCGCGCGCGTCCGATGCGTGAACGCAAACGCGCGTCGCGAGGAATTATTTCGACCTCGTCGCTTTTCATTGTCGATCGTCGATAACCATTTTTTTTCGCGATGCATTTTTTTTTGCGATACATCGCGATGCATTTTTTAGCGATGCATCGCGGTGCATTACTCTTCTCTACAATACAGACAGAAACATCAAACGAGGATTATAGAGACAAATTTCGAATGCTCTGCGTATGGTTTATGCTGCAGGCAGATGCATTAGCTCAAAATATTACGATTGATACTGAAACCAATGCTGTAAGCTGTGGTTTAACAAGGACATGTTCGGTAATTAATATACTTTTATTTGATCGACAACAGTGAACGAATCCAGGATTTTGGATGTACTTTTATTTTGACGTAGCCGCCGGCATCGTTTATTGCCTTCCAGAATGTGAAAGAAAAAGTGGACGTGTCCATGCGGTCAACGTAGAGTTTTCCCTGAAAAATAATAATTGACATTGTGTAATAGCTGGAAAAATGATTATCACAACGACAATGGAAATAGGACTTTGTGGAAGCAGAATTAACAAACAAAGTGACCAAGGAAATAGCAGGAGCGACTGTAATTGGATTTACCTGCAAGTGGTCCATCTCGTGCTGTACAATTCTTGCTGTCCATCCTTCAGCATTAAAAACAAAAGGTTTGCCAGTTTCATCCAAAGCTTCGACTCTAACTGACTTTGCCCTGGGAACAACAGCTGAGTATCCCAAAATACTTGCGCACTCCTCGGTATACTTGAGCGTCGCGTAATCCACTATTTTCATCTTAGGATTAATGAATATGCGCAGCGGCACCAGCTCCGCTTGTTGTGATTTCAGCTGTTGCTCAGTAAACGTCGAAAGATGCTTTTTTGTCACTTCCAAAACGAAAATCTGGTAGCATAATCCTATTTGATTGGCTGATAAACCCACAGCGTTGTATGTTCTCATCACACTTGTCATGTGTTTTATTACCTAAAAGTTATGTTCAAAAACTTTATTTTTCATCAATTTGTTAATGATATTTTGGAATCATTATGCCAAATGAATCATTGCAGCACCAATTTTAGATTTTTATATTGTCGAAAAGTATTGTTTTAAATCCCCTCTCATTTTTCGGGAATCTTTTGAAAAAACCGTAAAAATTCCTTACTAAAGCGGAACATTTCCGTTTTAGTACTATATAAAGTGTTTTTAAAGGAAAAAAGCGTTATAAGAATTTCGCATGATTTTTTA
The DNA here is from genome assembly GCA_964034905.1 of Itoplectis maculator. Lineage (NCBI taxonomy): Eukaryota > Metazoa > Arthropoda > Insecta > Hymenoptera > Ichneumonidae > Itoplectis > Itoplectis maculator. The sequence goes on from OZ035869.1 coordinate 3,516,084, forward strand.
AAACAACAATAATAAGTCACGAGAATGTTGTGTGATTTTAGCGAAAAGCTAAACGTCACATGGACTTGTTTGAAAAAATGAAAAAAGTTTGTAATTAATACCCGCTGAAATGCCGGCTTCGGGATGATTTCTGGTTCAATGGGCTGCGCGGGTGCGCGCAATGCAGGGTCGCCAACTTGACAAATGTGGCCGAATGGTGGTCCACTCCGCGGCTCAAAGTATTTGCGAAAGGATTCTTTCACGCCGCGATAACTCAAATTTCGCCGGATCACACTCGTCGCTGGACAATTCGGTGATTTTATTTTCACATGCCACATTATCGTCCTCGACATCATTCTGCTACGTATTTATTATCTTCCTTATTCAGCTATTGCTTACAATCTTTGCTTACAATAAATTGCAGAGAGCTTGTAGGTTACGGTAAGCTCTCTGCGACGACAAGATTGCATTCATCACATTGGTGGTTCTGATGACTTTTTACCGACACTTGATAAAAATGATTCCCCAAGTTTTTTTTGTCGCCAATTTTTTTTGTCGCCAACACTTTTCTTTATCTGAAATATTTTATTTCAGATAAAGCGTTATTTTAAACCACCGTTATTGTAAAAAGAGAAAAATGATCAGGTTCATAGACGCAACTAATTCTCAAAATTCATTGATAACCGAGAAAAGTGTGTATTACACTACCATTCCTTTATTCTTCATTGTTACATAGATTTTACTTCAGCTTTTAATTACATTTTCGGTCTAACAAATGTCATGTATACTGCATAGATATAATTGAAAATCAAACGAGGTTTATAAAAATAACTTTCGCAAGATCTCTCTCGTCAAAAAGAAAAAATCGTCAACACCATGCGTGCTCCGAAATCAACGAAGAGACCCGCAAGTTTTTGAAAAAAAAACTGTGTGATTCGCTTTAAAAAAAAACAGTTTACGATTTTCGTGAGGTACATTTCTTCATTCGGAGTAAAAAAAAAAGTTAATACGCTATACGTTCGAAAGACGAATAATTTTCAACAGAAACTTAAAACAATTGCACTCAATAAGTGGCCACTATTGCACTATCTACGGGTATCTCATAGAAAAATATTTCATCGAAAAGTTGGGAAACTGTAAACGACCGTTTTCGCAGCGTTAAACGGAAAACTATCGACGTTTTTGCTGTTCACTTTCACGAATGGACCAACTTCGGGTGTCGGTAAAGTGTAAATTCCACGGTAAACATTACTTACATCTTTCGCCGTATTGGTCCGGAAAGAATGTTTGTCTTGGAAAATTTCTCAAAAAGTCGTTTGCCTAAGGAAAAATCTATCGAAATAGATGTTCGCTCGAGGATCTCGACAACTAGTATCTGGATAAGCTCGTGGTGCCTCTTCCAGGCGATTTATATTGGTCTCGAGCTAGTCAGGCACATTTATGTACTGTTAAAAAAAAATTATAGAAAAAATTCCAAACAGTTGTTAGGCACGTTGATGGCGACTGGATCGGTTAGATCTAAGCTAAGAATAATTCATCGCTGCACTGCGGGTTAGAGTGTTACAAGAGAATCGAAAAAATAAGAACGATTAATCGTTTTAACCCTGTGTGGCGCGACGGGTGGGATACAGAATTGCCGCGAGTGCGGTGAGATGCCTATTTAGCACCATTAGCGCGCCTAAACTATACATAATTGACACTCGATCGCTCCTGTCGGTGGCCGTGATTTTTATATGCGTGTGGTGTTTAATGTTTTGGAAGACGTGCGATGACCTCTAGTATTGATACCATGGCTGCCGGCGAACCCAACGCAGCTTCATTCCCGAAGCCGTGCGGATTTTGATGCTCGCGCATTCGGCCGCTCGTACAGTTTCCTTGACGCTCTGCATCAGATTCTGAGCGTTTCCAACCAGCATGTCGGTCGCTTCTTGATCCTCTTCGGTACCTAAATTTCACACACAACATTAGTCCGCAATTCCGAATATTTCTACCGTTACTTGCAACATGTACACACAAGACGTCATACGAATCAAGCCACTAATAACGAATGAACAAGACAAAAAACTTGGAGCCCGACCCGAAGAAGGAGAACTCAAGAGTTAACGGTGAGATTCTTCGGCATCCATCCGGAAAAATATATATTTTGGATTTTTTTCCATTCGCAAGTGCACCCAATAAAATACAAGCGGCAAGGTCACATCGCAGAAGTTTCCCAGTGTTACTCAACGTCGAAATCATATAGCAGCAGCATCTCAAAATTACTTATCGTTGTAACAAAAAAATGTGTTGGTCAATAGAGCGAGGAATGAAAGTTTTTTTTTAGAAATGATGAAAATTCGTGCGACAAAATGAAAAATTGGTCTACGTTCTAATTGTCTAATTGTCTATTTTTGGCGATAGAAAAGGAAGATATAGAGAATCCGGCCGGATAGACTTACAGCGTCCAATCAATTCATCTGTACGGTAGTAACACAGGCCGCGGGCAGAAGCGAGACCAGGCATGCCGAATAAATCATTTTTGAATAAGAGATAAGAGTGTTAGTTAGTCTAAGTCATAATTGAGAAACAATCATTTTCTACTGAAAAAAAATATCCACTAGGATCTACGATGTAACACGTCAAATGAATAAGATTCACGATGAGAAACACCCAAAGCAAGGAACGAAGATGATAAAGCGTAGGTGGAATGAAATGCAAGCACATTTTTATTTACAGCTTTTTACCATATAGCATCAACTCTTCCCAGCTGGGGAGCGTTTCTATGCATGGAAAGAAAAACAGCAGATGTCAAATATGTATGGCACTGCGTAACGTGGCAGAGATGTCTTCTCACAGACTTTCACGGCATTTTGAAATATTTCAAATAATATGTAGAGCCATCTCCTCCAAATGCAATCGCCCTCAATATTTTTCGCCGCACTGATATTTCCGGCAAAACAAATTAACCCCAATCTCAAATTTCCTCTGCTCGAAACACGATTTATCAATATAGTATGTGCAACAAAGCAGATTAGTTTCGCACGAGTTACACATACTATTTTTTGTAATAGCGGTGCGTAAACGAGATTTCTTCGGGGCGAGATAAGTACACGTTTTTCGGCACGAGTGCGCAAAGCGAAACTTATCGCACGAGTGTTTACTTCACGCACGGCCCGACAAGTCGAGTTTTACTTACAGAAAAGAATTTTTTCTTTTTTTTAACTTGATGAAACCCTTGGAGACGAGTTAAAGCGAAAAATGTTCACGAAGCGCGTTGGTTAATTAGACATTTTAGCGTTTGACAAGAGCGAAATGAATGAAAAAGAAAAAAAACGATATACAGAAACCGCGAATGAACGTACCTTGGGCGCCGAGCATAGTTGCCTTGACTGTCGACAGAATCTTCAGCTGAGTTCCAATGGTCGGAATTCTTTCGCAAACTTGAAGCAGGTTCTGTGCGAGAAAAAAAATAAAACGATCGGAAATTAATACATACAGTATCGAGAGGAACGCGATGGATATCAATGGCTAATCAATGAATTACCGTTCGTATACGCTTGTCCGTGCATTCACGAGCGAGTTCCTTGGCCAGACGTGTAACTTCCTGCGAGGCCTCGGCGATGGCCTTTGCACAAGCGATCAAGTCTCGTTTGTTTCCACCCTCGCCTCTCACCAACCCGGAAAGACGGGCCATAAGAATAGCCATTTTCTTCGCCGCGGCGATGATCTCGTTGTCCTTACTCGACCACTGTCGCACCTCTTGATGAAGTCCGTGAGCTGCCATCTGAAAATTGTGCCGGAAAACGTGTTACTTTATTTCCCTTCATTTCGGAAACAACTTTTAAAAAGTCCGAATAGTCGCGGTAAAAAAAATGCTTGCCATTATCGGTTGATTAGGTTGCGGTGCGTGCATAAACATCTCATCTTCGTCATCTGTTTCTGGAGGCGGTGGTCGCGGCGGCGGAACTTCGCCTCCTGGTAGAGGAGGCCTCGGAGGAGCCATTTCTGTTCGGACGAAAATTCAACCATGAGAACGTTTTTTTGGAAAACGGGCGTACCCATTCCCAAGGGCGTCATAAACAAACTCACATTAACCAAGTCATTAACGAGCAAGGGACAACAATTTGCATGCGCATTCGGCATTTTTTTCGTCCTCTTCATTACAATTTAAGATTATTATTTTGCGTGCGCGAACGACAGAGCGCGTACGAATATCTTACCATCGTCGAAATCGTTGTTATCGTAATATCCTGATATGGCAATCCATGCAGCGTTAGAACAATGAAAAATAATGCATTTTGGTTTTACATCTTTTCGTTAATCCCTGCAGCTCATTCGCAGTGATATATATAAACGGACGGACAATGGAAACTAGAAGAGATGGGAGGGGGTATTGTTTTTAATGTTTCGATGCTGCAATCCAAGTCGTGAAATATTTGCAAAATGATAGATGTCGTGAGACATGAATGACGAGATGAGAGAGTAAACAAAATAATAGACGTATAATTACTTTATACTTTTGACGGATTATTACTTTTCAACTTTACGAATTGTTTAGAAAAACAAGTGATTTGATTTGTCTTCGAATCACAACAGAACCTACTGTCAAATTCAAAACGTACAGTTGACCGTTATGTCGGATTAATATGTATCCACAGGAAAAATCTTTTTTTTTTTTTCTACATTGCGTTTGCATCTTAATTGGGAGTCTTTTACTTTTGTTAAAAAAAAAATCCCTCCATAAGCACGAACACGACACAAAAAATGACGTTGCCAAAAAAAAAGCCTTGCGCCGCGCGCGCGACCAGCAAACAAAATCCTGGGTTTGTATACCGGCGAGTTTCTCCGGTAGAAATCTCGGGAAAATTACCTCCGGCTCGCGCCGTTTTCTCTACGTCGTTGTCCGCAGATGCGAGCTCCCGGTACAGGAGATCTGGGTTATCTCCTATCGAGAAACGAAAATTAATATCTGGGACGATATGAATTTTGGGAAAACGCACCCGTAAAAAGCCTTCGCGGTTTTTGCATTAACAACAATTAAGATTTGATATTTAGCTCGTTAAAAGCATTTCTTCGGTTTGCTATATATTCTTGTCATTTGACACCGGCCTCGTTTGCATCGATCTTTCTGTACCTCCACGCGCCCACTTCGGCAGTGGACTGACGGATCTTTGCTGCGGCTTATTAACTCCCAGAGTCGGACTCGTGGCGCCCAAATTGCTGGGCGACGGTTGATTCCTCAACGGTTCCCCGACTGACGAGGGTCAGAAAATTAATAACCATTTTTTAACACTAATACGCGATTATTTTCACTATGAGTCTGTGCCGATGAGTGAAAAATAACACAGAAGAGAAAGAGAGACAAACTGATGCTCTGTTTCCTCCGTGAATTTTTTCGTGGCGCTCTTCAGTCAAGAATGGGAGGATGTCAAGTGCAAATGAAGTGATTCACGTAATAAAGGCACAAGGGAATATCTAGTCGGAACAGAATGATTTAAAGAAGGAACTACGCGAACAAAAGGCACTGCTCTAGAATTGACTACGTTTCCGATTAAGCTGAGCTCGCCTGAACGTATTTGCGTTGTGTGTAACCAAGCGTAAGTCGTAATATTCGTGCCAACGAAGGTACCTTTGTCAGCGAAGTATGTGTGCTGCCGGGGGCTCGCCACACGTTTCTCTGTAATAATTTATCTTTCGTGGGATTTGTTACGCCAGTAAAATTGAATCTAGATCCGACGTATATATATTTTTTAAAATCAGATTCGAAGTGTAAATTTCTTTGCCAAAAAATCATATTACCGTCACTGATGCGCAATTGAGAAAGGTCGGGAGATCCGCGTTGGTCCGGATGAACGACGAGAGCCTTGCGAACTTGTCCGACGCTGCCGAGGAGCTAAAAAGCATTAGTTTTTTTTTTCATTAATCTTAGTTGCATGTTTGCGGAGTATTTCTACTATGAAAAGAAAAGAACGCGCAGAGGACTCACAGCACGATTGCTTTCTCGCCAGCGTGATACCGACGGTCCGTCTGTGATATTCATCGCAACGGCTTTGGCATCCTGAACCATTGGAGCGACATCTGCGTAATAAAAAAGCACAGTGTTACAACTTGAGAAAGAATCCAAACGTAATTACGCGTAAAGTAGGATCTCTGTAAAATTAGCCATATAATTTGAATTACACTTTTTTTCTAATCAATTGGTGGTCGTTTGGTAGTCATTGGTGACCTAATTGAATCGTTTGATGGTCAAGCGTTTTTTTTTTTTAATCAAAACCAATATTTGTAAAGCTGGCCTTTTTTCAACTTATTCAATTTTAGTTAGTCTCATTCGAAGTGCAATCGTTTGGTGGTCACGATTCACGTAATTAAAACGTTTGGTGGAGACCACCAATTGATAAAAAAAATAAAAAAATGTAATGAGTTGAAATTACACAACTTCACAGAGGTGTAAAGTAGGCGAGAGTGAGATAATGGTTGTTCTATTACTGTGTTGCAGGACATCGGCAGCTTGATTGACGCGCTGTATGAATGCCGGATCCTCGCTGTTGTCGCTCTCCTGTTTGGCAACGAGAATCACGCGATTAGCGAGACGCGCGATGGCCGCGGTGTTGTCGACCATTTTTTGCGGATGGGTCTTGGCGATGGCCTCTTCGCAGAGGAACGAATGCTTTTGCATCTGCTCCTCGGACGTTCGCACAAAGTCCGCGCTGTCCGTGGCCTCGTCGCAAAGCGCTCGCGCGCGTTGCATCGTCTCCGCGTACTGTTGCCTAAGGTTGTCGAAATGGACGTCCGCGGCTTTGCTCTCCGGATACGTCATGCGAATGCGACCGGCGTTCACGAGCTGCGGCGTCAAAGATTCAACCTGCGAGGCACTCGTCAAAAGAGCCTCCGCCAGTTTCTTGTTGCCTCCGCTACCTGAAACGTAACATAAACATTTTGTTGGAGAGTTTGACGGGCGCGTATCTTGGAAACAGAGTTGTAAATCCCCATTAATTCATGAGATATAGTTTACGGTACAATTTGACCTGTAATTATTATTTCATAATAATTATGTTCCCTCTTTTAAAAAGTTTATGAGTAACGGAAAGCATTGTTAGCAAACTATTCCAGCTGTGATTGGCTGGGACTCTCAAACCGAGTCCAGGTTCATTTGTCCTTGGTAACTTTGACAGTTCTGTCAAATATCGTATTTTTTTAAATCCACTAAAAAAAGGTTTTAACCGGTGTTTTCAGGGGTAGAATATGCGACTTGAGAACAATGGTATAGGTTAAAAGTCGATATTTTGAAAAATAAATTTCGTGACCCCGATTTGGGCGGTTTTTGGGACGGCGGCCAGATCTACGATTTCTGACAAACTGTTCGGCAAAAAATTTTTTTTTTCAAAATCAACTAAAAAAGGGTCGTAACCAGTGTTTTCAGGGGTAGAATATGCGACTTGAGAACGATGGTATAGGTTAAAAGTCGATATTTTGAAAAAATAAATTTCGTGACCCCGATTTGGGCGGTTTTTGGGACGGCGGCCAGATCTACGATTTCTGACAAACTGTTCGGCAAAAAATTTTTTTTTTCAAAATCTACTAAAAAAGGGTCGTAACCAGTGTTTTCAGGGGTAGAATATGCGACTTGAGAACGATGGTATAGGTTAAAAGTCGATATTTTGAAAAAATAAATTTCGTGACCCCGATTTGGGCGGTTTTCGGCCCGGCGGCCAGATCTACGATTTCTGACAAACTGTTCGGCCAAAAAATTTTTTTTTTCAAAATCAACTAAAAAAGGGTCGTAACCGGTGTTTTCAGGGGTAGAATATGCGACTTGAGAACGATGGTATAGGTTAAAAGTCGCTATTTTGAAAAAATAAAATGCGTGACCCTATACATTATTATTATGAAATCATAATTGCAAAACAAATTGTACCGTAAACTATATCTCATGAATTAATGAGGAGTTACAACTCTGCTTGGAAATAATGTTCTCGACTCACCTCCAGCGGCGACCATTCTCGCCGTTTTAGCTGCTCTGTTCGAGAACGTCTGAAGCGCGTGAGTTTTGTCATTGAAATTTTGTTCCCTCCCGGGAGTTGCCTCGGGCGCGAGAACCGCGTCGGTGAATTGTTTCAACGGCGTCGATATATCGATAAAGTCCTCGACGACCCGCGAGACGACCGCCTGCTGTATGCGGTTTTTCAACTCGTAAAGCTTTTGCGAAAGTTGTCGAGCGATTTCCTGGGCTCGGGGTGTGTTGCCCTGTCCGTTGGAGCACAGATCGGCCAATTGACGCGACAGATTGTCGACCTCGTCGCACAGTTGGAGAATCTCAGCCTTGTGAATTCCCGGCAGACCTTCAGCCACCTTGACGCGCGACCGATCAAAGAAAAAAAAATCAATCATTGACATTGTCGATAAAATTTTGCGTCACTATTGAAGTCACACAAATTCCACGTGAGTTTTATACGCTAAAATCACACAAAATTCTCGTGACTTATGGATACTTTCACAAGTCACGCAAAATCCATATAACCTTTGTTTCTTTTTAAAACACTGGATATAATACTAAAGCGGAATTTTAACGCTTTAGTAACAAATTTGTGCGTTTTTTTTATATTCTCACAACTTTGATCAGCGTTACTCACACGAATAACGATGTCACGTAAATTTAGCGTCATTTTTGCAAATTGCCATAAGTTATGAAAAGTTTCTGTGATTTTAGCGAAAAACTAAAAGTCGCGTAGAGTTTGTGTAACTTTAATAGTGACGTAAAAGTCACATTTTGCGTGACTTGCGACACGACGTGTACCTTTTTTCCTTCGTGAATGATCATGGCAATCGCTCGCTGTCCGAGGCCGCGGTCGTCATGCTGGGGATTGAGAAGCCACTTGTTGGCTTGTTCCAATCGTCCGGAAACCGTGTGCGCGGTTTGAGCGGTTCCGGATTTGTCGGCGGCGACGAGGGCCGAAGCGATCGAGGATCTTAGCTCGTTGAGCTTGTCCTTGACACCGCGAGCCAGAGCCTCGGCTTGTGGCGTACTTCCTGCGAAATAGACCCGAGAATTTCATTGGCACCCGATCAACCCGAGCTTCCGGAGAAGACTGCAGAGACCGTTTTTCACAGACCTTTCTCGTTTTGCCGAAGCTCGCAAAGAGCGTCGGTCATCGTGGCGATTTGCGAAGCCAGTTTCGCGAGCGGTTCTGCCTGCGCTGGCGCGAGATAACGATCGGAAAGTCTCTCCGCTTGTTCGATTATCTGACGGAGGCTCTTCTCGCCGACGCCGCCTCGCAGGGCTCGTCCATCGTCGAGCCAATCGTGGGCTGCTCTTATCCGGGACTCTATGGCGCTTTGGGCTTTTTTCAACACCTGTCGACATCGCAATGATTATTTTTTCATCTCATTATATACGACGACATTTGGCTATTCGCTACGCTGCTTCGCTTCGCTGCTGCTATCAATGATGATTATACCACCTACCGTCAACTGGTCCGCGTCCCATTCCTCCTCGTCGTAGGTCGTCAATTGGAGAACGCGAATAATTTCGTTGAGCTCGTCGGATATACGTCCGGACAGATAATTGCGATTCTCCGCGGCCTCCTCGGCGCCTTTGCCTCCTTGCGAAATGATGTGGATGAAAATTTTCATCGAGCAGATCAAAATCGGCGCCAGAGTTTTCACCTGCAACAACGGATTATTTATAATCGCCATATTTATGAAAAATGTCGCGCGCGACACTGCCGGCGTTTTGCTGTTCAATCGCTGTTTACCTGATCGAGACATCGAACGAGAATCTCGCGGTGAACCTGATGCGTCAGTTCCTTCTCGCGCGCGCTCACTTCTCGCGAGACTTTGCTCAGGCAGGGACTGAGATTTTTCAGAAAGTGCATCAAATCCTCCATAGTCTCGATGACCTCCGTTACCGCGAGATAATCGAGCACTCGTTTGCACTCGCGAATTATCTTGCGAACTTCGCTTTCGTCAAAGCACAGCAACAGGGAACTCGTGCCCTGCAGAATCCCTCGAGAGCCTTCGATGAGTTTTTTCCTACAACAATAAAAATATTGAATTGAGTGCTGTTTCTTGTTAGCCGATAAAACGCGCGAAAATGCTTGCGAAGGCACTTTAATCACACATACAAAATACTTTTACGTCTACTTCATATTCTTAAACAATTTTTTTTTTTAAATAGCTGTACGATTAGCTAGAGCTGAAGTTCTAGTCCTTTCGGGACAGTCCCTTTAAACGTAAGTTTCAAATAAAATTTCCATCACTTCTCGATGGAATAAAAATGCGAAAAAATCAGGCATACTCAAAGTGCTGTAAAGATTGATTTCCCATAATAATAATTCAAAACTGTTATTTACAAATTAATGAAAAAATGAATTCAACAAATTATCCAGCAAACCAGCGTTTTTTCTCAAGTCATGATAAACAAGTCCTGCTGCTTAACCTATGTGGAAAATATTTGTAACCTCGCGGGTCCGGAATAAGGATCCTGCTTGAGCAGACCCGACGCTTCCTCCAATAGTCTCGATGCTCCTTCGACGCGCTGAAGAGCAGCCGGCATGTCCTGCTTGAGTAGTGCATCGTCCGACGAGTTTATCGTTTCCTTTCCAACCTGTAGTAGTTTCCAAGAGAAGTTATAGTTATCTTTTGTCCTTTCAGGCGAAACGTACATTGTCGACTGTGCTGCAGTAACCGCAACGTGTATTTTCGGAGCGAATACTTACTTTAACGAGATTCGTCACTGCCATACTGACTGCCTGGACCGGTCGGCCCAGGTCCGGCATCGCGTTTCCATCTTCGGCTTCCTCGTGAAGAATAACCAACCTCGAGACCTGTGTAAAAAAAAAACAAATTTTTGAAAAATGTATTTTTCAATCGCTTTCAGATCTCTTCCATGTTGGTCTAGCTTAGGATTCAACAAAACGCGATTTTTCGAAAATTGTACAGTGGCATAACTCCCTAACGTTATTAGCCACGTCTTTTGTGTAACACACGAGAAAGTAGTCCTTTTTATTTTACGTAGCACTACAATTAGTAGCGCGAGCTTATTTAAATGAAACGACGCATCGATTATTATCGAAGTTTTGGGGAAATCATCGATTCTAAGACATCGATTATTTTATCATTGATGTTTTTTTTTCATCATCGCCTATCACGAGTCTAGCTCGACCTCGCGCGCGCGCGATCCGTATATGGTGTGAACGCAGCTCTGCGCTCGCACCCGCAGCGGCGCCGCCGAATTATTTTAATAAGTCAGTTTCGTCGTTGCAGCGTGGGCGAGCTTTCACGGCCTTTGTCATAAAACTATATCATAAGACTTTTCCAATGCTTCGGTACACCTGTTGGATATGAAATAAAAATATTGGACCTTACACATTTGGCGTCAACGACGTGTTACCTCAAATAATTCGAGTTACAATTTCCTAGCAGACGAGAAAGGGCAAATATCGAGTAAAAAACTCTAGCGCCTCGGTCAGAAAAATGAGAGATAGAGGACTCATGAGGAAACAGGATTAGTTTTTTTTAACTAAAGGAACTGAAACGGCAAATATCGAGTAAAAAAAATAACGCCTCGGTCAGAAAAATGAGAGATAGAGGACTCGTGAGGAGACAGGATTAGTTTTTTTTTTTCTAAAGGAACTGGAAGGGCAAATATTGAGTAAAAAAAATAGCGCCTCGGTCATAAAAATGAGAGATAAAGGACTCGTGAGGAGACAGGATTAGCTTTTTTTTAGTTTGGCATCGAAACGCTATCGCGTCTCTTGATTCGGGGGCGCGAAGCGAGTCAAGCCGTGACAATCTCGTACGGTGCGTAATAATCGTGCGGTTTCCTGTGGGTTTATGCTCAGCCGCTGCTGGTCTATGTACGCACAGTCCAAGTCGCTTAAAGCTCGCTTTCAGCGAGAACGCAGCGCACAACGCGTCGCGCCTTCGTCGAGGCCGCAACATTATTTTCATCCGCATTATTTTTAGAATTCGTCATAATCTTGCAGGTCCCTTACTTAACCCGCAGCGAGTCTGGTGGGCGTGTCGGCAACGACGGCGGCATCGTACGTCTTGGCCGCCTCGCACATTGGGCAATAATCAAGAGGCATCAACCGCGAACCGATAATTGATGGTTGATTCGATACGTAAATGTGCGTACGTAGTAGCTACAACGTATGGGACTACGTTTGTCTCGCATTGCGTCGACTCTCGAGCTGCATATGCTCTCTGCTGCTGCCTCTGCGCCGCCACTATTTCTCAATGGATGATGTCATCCTCTAAATATACAGACACGGGAGAGAAGGGACAGAGAGAGAAAGAGAGAGAGCAGCCGCAGCTTCCGTGCATTACAATACCGCATGGGACGTACGAAAATGGTTATTGCATCGTTACGGCTGACACTCGCTCGCTCGTTGGCTCTATATCGTCCTACCTGATGCTATTCGCCATCGTATACTAGAGCAACATCTCCTCCATAAGGCAGTTCTGTCGCCGCACGCTCACTTCGCATAAGTTTTCGAACACTGAAAGGGAATTGGAAGCCTTAACTGTCCCAAGTAAAGATGAAACCCGCAATTTATTTTTTAATTAATTTTTATTTTTATTATTTTTTATGTTAAAGCTAGCTGCATTCTGCGGGATTTTGTGCTAAATAAATAATCTCGGATGTTTCACATACTATGTATTATATTGAAGTTTGCATCGTTGGAAAGCAACGAAAATAAAAAAAATAAAAATGTTCAAATGAACCCAAAGGATTATATTGGGAATAAAAGTAAGTAAGTTAGAATATTTTTATTTTTTTATTTTCGTTGCATTTCGATGCAAACTTTAATATCATTACTGTGTACACAATATTATACGACCGTTCAAATTACCATTTCAATCATTTGTAACCGGTCGTTTTTTCAGTGAAGTATGCATGCTTTTTTCAGATGTTTATATCATCGAGAAGTGTTGGCAATTCGCTCTCATTTTTTGGAAACTTATGCAAAGAGAACGTGAAGCGACAGAACTACCATAAATGATCATTTCAGCATTCGAGACTCGAGTATCGCGCGCGGCGACGGCTTTGAATTATCGCGCATGCGCAATCGAGTCACCAGTCACGAATTTGCTCATTAGTCGTTTGTTACTAATTCTCAAGACTTAGGTGAGTCCAAACCGCGATAATAATGCGGTGCTCGGGGTGCTTGACTCATCCGATTGCGAAATCATTTCGGAAAAAACTGCCGTCAGCTCGGCGTTCGAATATTAGTCAGCAGACACGAGCGGTCAGTGCGAAAAATAGCAACGCGTGCCAGGTAATCGAATGCGTTTAAGAGGGAACACACGCTGGGTGGTTAAAAAAATGCTATGTTTTTATTGCATATATCGTTATTTTAACTATCCAAGAAAATGCTTCTTGATTGAATTCTAATAAATTCTTCCCACCCAAAGAAAATCCTAAAAATTCAGGGAAAATGAGCCTCCTAAGGTTCCCCTCTTAAGAAAACCGACGAATGCTGATTTGGCACGCTCGATGTCTATTGCCTCGAGACATTGCTATTTTTCTCTTATACTCCATATATTTTCGTTAAATAACAAGCCGACGATATTAATATCACTAAACAGTCGCTTCGCAGGAATTACGAAATAGCGTAAACAGTACAAACTAGTCGTAGTGGCTGAGTTTATAAATAACGCATCGTTTATTTTTCGACTGTCAGAGTTGAGAAACGTTTTCGCTGGTGAATCGTTTTTCCCTTTCCCCCCAATAGGGGTGTAACGTGGACCATGTGGTCGTCCGTGTTATTCTGTTTCTTCGTTTGTGCAATTTACCGTTGTGATGCTTGAAAAAGAATTTTCGGCGAGAAAACCACGCATCGCGCGAATTAAGTTGGCTATAAACACTCTTTCGTGATCATAAACCGCCTCGAACCAAAAATCGTCCAATGACAACTGCTAAATTCGGATGGAAAAGAATTTTCGGCAAGAAAACTACGCATCGCGCGAATTAAGTTGGCTATAAACACTCTTTCGTGATCATACATCGCCTCGAACAAAAAATCTCCCAATGACAACTGCTAAATTCGGATGGAAAAGAATTTTCGGCAAGAAAACTACGCATTGCGCGAATTAAGTTGGCTATAAACACTCTTTCGTGATCATACATCGCCTCGAACCAAAAATCTTCCAATGACAACTGCTAAATTCGGATGGAAAAGAATTTTCGGCAAGAAAACTACGTATCGCGCGAATTAAGTTGGCTATAAACACTCTTTCGTGATCATACGTCGCCTCGAAGCAAAAATCTTCCAATGACAACTGCTAAATTCGGATGGAAAAGAATTTTCGGCAAGAAAACTACGTATCGCGCGAATTAAGTTGGCTATAAACACTCTTTCGTGATCATACGTCGCCTCGAAGCAAAAATCTTCCAATGACAACCGCTAAATTCGGATGGAAAAGAATTTTCGGCAAGAAAACTACGCATCGCGCGAATTAAGTTGGCTATAAACACTCTTTCGTGATCATAAACCGCCTCGAACCAAAAATCTTCCAATGACAACTGCTAAATTCGGATGGAAAAGAATTTTCGGCAAGAAAACTACGCATCGCGCGAATTAAGTTTTCTATAAACACTCTTTCGTGATCATACATCGCCTCGAACAAAAAATCTCCCAATGACAACTGCTAAATTCGGATGGAAAAGAATTTTCGGCAAGAAAACTACGCATCGCGCGAATTAAGTTGGCTATAAACACTCTTTCGTGATCATAAACCGCCTCGAACCAAAAATCTTCCAATGACAACCGCTATATTCGGATGGAAAATAATGCGACGATATAAAATGAAATATTTAGGTGTGAATATGTAGGTGTGACATTGGTGCGATCGGTAAAAGTGTCGCGAGATAACAGCCGCGCGAGTCACTGCTCGTGGGGATGCGACGACAGTGCCTACGATTGTCTTGGCGGTGCTGCTATATCGCAAACATTCCCGTCGCAAAATATATCCCACGCATACCCTCGCTAATCTGAACATCGAAGAAATCACGGAAAAAGCACCGAAAAATCTCCGGAAATCAGTTGAAAATTAGTGTCTTTCAGTTATCACAGTCCCGAGCTTTTTCGCTACCGCTCGTACAAAAAAAAATCCTGAAGCATCGGTGATGACTCAAACTAACGAATTTTCGATGCTTCTTCGGTGCTTCTTGACCAAAATCTCGGCGTTTTAGAGGTCCGAAAAGCACTCAGGGTTCACCGGTGCTTTTTCGGTGATTGTCCTTTGTTCTTACGGAGCTTTTTTCAGTGCGCTAAGCTGCTAAGGTATACAGAAAGAGCAGAGAGAGCCCCACAATAGCAGTAGCATTAGCACTAACAGTACACTGAGAAAAAAAATTGCTCAATCCAACAAAACGTGCGGTTACGGGCGGCGAAATAAATATTTTGCAGATTGGACAAAATATTCGGCAATGCTAATCGAGATTTTTTTTATTCTATCACCAGTTTCTTCAATCAATTTAATATTTTGTCTAATTTGCAAAACTCTAATTTGAATCTAATTTGCAACCGCACATTTTGTTGGATTGAGCAATTTTTTTTCTCAGTGTAATAGTGGTAATAGTAGTAATATTAGGAAGTAGGAGCAGTATTAGGAGGAGGAGAAGGAGGAGGAGGCATATAATACAGTATTGAGAATGTACCTGCTGGGCAACTGGCTCGAGGATGCTCTCTATAGTCTTTGTGTGAAACACCGGCATGATTGCAAGCTACCACTCGTTCGTCACCGTGTATCAGCTGTATGTGTGCGTATATATATGTGTATATATATATACAGTCGTAAAAAAAAGAATCTGGGAGCTCCGCTATCGCCGCCGCGAAAAACGCGCAAAAGACGAAAACGGGTCGTGGGATACTGAAGACACTGAAGGTACACACACCCGCCGACACACACGGGAAAGTCGACGTTTCGCGTTCGGAACACGCGCGCGGCTTTTCGCGTCAAACGTACGTCAATGCGCGACAAAAGTCGGCAAACAACTGGCCAACTGGCTAACGCTATCTGCCTGCGCGATTGCCGTGCGAACGTCAAGTGCACCACGGCTGCTTTTAGGCGGGTTTTCATTAATGCGATACTGACGTCGTCGACCGGGCAACGCTTTAAAGGCGATGTGAAATACCGACGCTCACCTCAAAAGTTCGGATACGCTTTTTTTCGTGAATTATGAACGGATCGAAGTGAAAATTGTAATACAGGTGCCAGTAATGTGAATCTCGTGAATGAATTAGTCAGAATTCTTATTTTTATTTAAAAAATTGATGTCGGTAACCGATCTGTAATTTTTTTTCTCGAAAATCAAAATTCTGATTAATTTATTAACAAGATTCGGATTAGTGGCGTCTGTATTTCAATTTTCGCCTCGATCCGTTCATAATCGGCGACAAACCGCACATCCGAAGATTTTCGGCGCTCAGTGTTTCAGATGGCCTTAAAAATAGATTTTTAACAACCAACAGACAAGTGTTAGATTTTCATGATATTTTTAATCATAGATTTTTAATCGATATTTATGCAAATGAAAGCTACGCGCGAAACTCAAAAATGGTGGAACGTAAAATAATTTGAGAAAATCATTGTTGTCTATCGCGCTCGCGTTATTGGCTCCTTTATTCGCGCTTTCGGCGCTGCCGCTGCTGCTATTTTTCATCGTTGATTCGTCGCGTAACCTTGGTAAACAAATCTCTAACCTAAAACCCATTAATTGTTGTCATTGTTGTGAGTGAGTAAAGCATTTTCATGCGAAACCGCGTGACGATTTTTATCATTTTAATAACAAACAAATAATTCACAGCGTAAATTGTATTCAGCGAAATTTCATTATTTTAAGGTTATAAGACGACGAGAAGACGTTCACGGGTACGACTGTCTGAGTCGACTGACGAAGGTTATTGGCTTCTGATTGAAGATACAAAACAATCGGAAAATTTCCTCGCTCGATATTTGCGAATAGAGAGAAAAAGAGTGTGAGAGAGAGAGAGAGAGGAAAAACAGGACAATGGCTTCTGGTCTCGAGAGCTACGTGAATCGTATCCTTTGTTATTTTACGAAAATTCCAAACAGTTTTTCGGCAAAATTTGTAGGTTATGTTGGCCTTGACCCGTGAAATAAAAAAACTTTCAGACACTGTTTCCATAATCACCTCTGATGGCAGGAACTTCATTGTAAGTCTGATTTTTGCTCTTTATCATGCATCGATCATCATTTATTGCAACGCTAAACTATATATATTGGATTCCAGTGTACAATTTCAGCCTATCAAGTCTTTACCTTCCCTATCTTCTTGTTCTCGACAATTTAATTTGTTTTGTTTTATTATAGGGTACATTGAAAGGATTCGATCAGACAATCAACTTGATACTCGACGAGTCCCACGAGCGAGTTTACAGTACGACGCAGGGCGTTGAACAAGTCGTTCTCGGCTTACACATAATTCGTGGTGACAATGTGTAAATATCATTCTTCTTAGCATCGTTATACATGATTTTTGTGTGCTTTGCGTTCGTACACATGACAGAAGTTCACGAAGAATCCATTTAAACCCTTTCAGAGCGGTGGTCGGCGAGCTGGATGACGAAATGGATTCCCGACTGGACCTTGCGTCGATAAGAGCAGATCCATTAACGTCGGTGGCGCATTAATGTCGTACAAATTGTGTTTTGAATACATCCATTCGTTTTATTTACCCTATTTTCACACAAAGTTCTTTTGCCAAGAACAAAACACAACTTTTATTTAATACGCGTAAGGCTGAGTAACAAATGTTTTATGCATTTCCTCAGCAAAATAAGCGATTTTTTCCATTCATCATTTTGTACAGATGAAACTTATTTGGTAGATTCATCGAACACGAATTTCTTTAATACCGAAAAACTAATAATAATAACAAAAATGATGTATATATACTATATTTAACTGCGTCTTGAATGAAAGAATAAAATGGAATGAAAGAAAATGTGCTGCTATTGTATTGCAAAAATGATTTATTGTTTTTCTTTTAAAAGAATCAAACTAGTTTTCGTAAACACAATATTTCATTCGGCTAAAAGGCAGCGTTCGGTTTCGCGCAAAAAAATGATAATCCCTCCGTTTTACTTACCGCAAGCAAATTAATTGTTCCCTCAAATTACAAGGAATAAACATAAGGTTTTTCTCAATATAATTCAATAAAAAATTTTATTCATCAATTGTCTGCTTCCTCGTTATATACATCGACGTACAACTGGACTGTGTATTATTTACAAATTTGCATAAACGATCGAGGAATTCGACGCCAATTCCGACAATAATAACATTTTTATTTTACTTAATTGATAATTGAGTTGAAATACCTCCGAACGTATTCGGCGAAGCACGCGATTATAGTTATCAACATGGGTAAGCATTTGTGTATCAGTGGTGATATTTACATCCTAGACGTAAAAAAATAAAGTACGACGAGATCGGAATAAATATTTTATTTTAATAGTTACTGTATACTGTTTACTTTTTCCACTTAATATTATTATGTCAAATATTGCGGAGCTGTTGTCGTTACAGTTCATTAATTTTCACGACGGAAGAATTAATCAACGATTTCCGTGGATTAAGAGCGGCGCCTCAATGCTTCGCATTGCGGTTCCCGTAATTTTTCTTCTCCTTCAGCGCCAATTAAATCTCACCGAAATCATTAAATTTTTTAATTTCTACCTACGATTTTATGTACATCTAACAAACGTAAAAAAATAATGTACGAGAGCGTGGAAATAAATTTGTTTTTATTGAATTGAACTTGAATACGGGCTAATTGTCTTTTCATACTTAGCCTAGCAAACGAACGAATTATATATATATGTATATATGCGTGTGTATATATATATATATCACCGATTTACGGAGCTGTCGATTATTTACAGATTTCGGACCCGATAATGGAAGAATTCCTTCTCGAATTCTTTCGAAATTAGTTTTTCGAAAATTCGAGATGAATCCTAATGGTTGTTCATTTTTATTTACACTTTGAATAAACCTCGGATTTATTATGCTAACACACACTGGAAGCAAACTTCCTTCGATCCTCTTCTTCTTCTGCATTCCCTCGTTTCAATAGACAATTCAGGTTTTACGTACGCAACTGTACAACTATGAATTCTTTCTTCGCAAGCTCAATCGTCTGCGCTTCATCGTCGATTGGAGGCCATCGATTTGTCGACCCCTCAACTGGGATTCCTTTAATTAACAAAATAACTCAAATATGTGCTCGATTTTTTCGTTTGTTTGTTCTTCGATTTCTCGAACTTGTAATCTCACAGTCATGTTCGAATTTCAAAAAGAAATCCGACGGTTACGTTATTTGAGGTAACAACGCGTCTGTCACTTGATCGTAAAAAAAAAATGACGAAAACTAAGAGAGACCATTGTCGATAAAAGTTACGGTCATTTCTCTGTCATCTGAACCTCGTCCGACCTCGCATCATCGAAACCGCGGAATCTTCGATACTTGCACGTGTCACGTCCGACTCACAAAAAAAAATCAACAAAACAAAAACGAAGAAAAAATCTGCGAATTTACGGCGGTGATCTGTTGCCCCGATTGTTGGGTCCGGTGTTAGTCCTGTTACGGTTTCTCCGTCTCATTCTATTGCCGCGTCTCATGTTATTCTGATTTCCCGTCGTCCACTCAGCAGGCGGCACGTTGCCCCCAAAACTCCCGGGATTGGGCCCGTTGGGCCCGAATCCCATCATTCCGGGATCCGCGGGTCCGGGGCCGGGTCCGTAATTCCCAAAATTACCGGGTCCCGGGTAACCGGGAGGTCCGTCGTATCCGGGAGGTCCGACGTCGGGTCCGTAGCCCATACCGGGCGCCGGTCCCAAAAGCCCAGGGCCCCCGTTTCTCTGGGCCGCGGCGTATCGCGGATCGTAGTTCATCTGATTGGGCTGCATGGGCCCGTTTCCCGGAGGTCCCATCCCCGGCCCCATTCCCATGGGAATGTTCTGCGGCGCCATTGGTCCCCCCATCATCGGGCCCATCGAGCCCATTCCGCCGATTATGGGATTCTGGGCCATCGGAGGAATACCGCCGCCCATTCCCGGCGGCCCCTGTTGCATGCCTTGCATTCCTCCCATTCCGGGACCCATTCCCTCGCCGGGTTGCACCTGCTGCTGCTGATGTGGCTGCTGCTGCTGCTGCTGCAGCTGCGCACCCTGGGGCATCATCTGCTGGGCGACTCCCGGGGCGGCCACCGCGCCCTGACTCGGCGCTGCAGCGGCCTCGAGCGCCTTGCGACGCGGATCCGAGCGCACGACCGAGTGTTGCTGCTGAGGCGGCGATTTCGGGGTTTCCGGCTTCGGCGCCGCTTGCGTCGCCGTCGGCGGCGGCGACATCGGCGAATCCGCAATGTCGACCTTCGGCAAACGGAAGATCTTCCGCAAGCGCGGATCGTACTTCACCTGAGCGTCGTTCTTCGTGAGCTTCAGGCCCGTGTAGTCCGGTCGCGGAATATCGACGACGTAGACTTTGTACGTGAACGGCGGATGCGAGCCGGCACTGCCGTCGATCTCCGTGCACGGCACGTGCGCCGGCGCCGGTTTGAACGGCAGGCTCAGCATCTGACGAAGATCGACGTCCGAGCGCGACGACGAAGCGGCGTCGAAAGTCGCGCCGACGACGCGAAGATCCGTGTCGCCGAAGTCCTGCTGCTGGAAGCGCTGCCGCAGATCCATGTCCTTGCGTCGATGATCCTGATCGAGACGAGCGCGAAGATCTGTGTCCATCGCCGCGTCCATCGCCGTGATTCCCGACGAATAAATCGACGTCTCGTGGCGCAGGGGTCGCGAGTCTTTTTTGGAGTCCGCGCGCGTCGGGCTCACGGATTTCGGCTGCTCGTCGCGACGCTGACGCGGATCTCGCGACATTCGAGGATCGCGGGAAACCGGTGCGGCGACGGTCGTGGATGTCGAAGATCTCGGACTCGAGGCACCGGTTTCGGCTTTGAGGCCGCTCTTTGAGGCGTTGACGGCAGCGCCGCGCGAACACGACGATGGGGATCTTCCGAGGCTGTTGATTTCTTCGCTGTTGCGCGGCGACGAGAAAGGCGAGTTTACGGAGACTTGGCGCGTCGGAGCAGCGACAGCGGCTGCGGCGACGGCCGCGGCGCCGATCTTCGACGGATAATCGTCGGAATTCGTCGGAAGTGAATCGGCTCGCAAGGATTTCGAAGTCTGTGGCTTTATCGCGGAAAGAAGCTTCGAGACTTCGGCGCTTATGTCGATTTTACTGAGGTCGCCGAGTTTGTCGACGAATACCGCGGGTTGCGGAATTCCCGGAGGATCCGGGATCGTCTGCGGACTTTTCTTTTTGTCGTCTTCAGCGACGTCTTGCTCCTCGCCCCGGTCGCTCTCGTCCTTCTGCGAGTCCTTCAGGACTATCGTCAGGTTTCCGGCCTCGTCGTCGTCGTCATCGTCGTCGTCGTCGTCATCGTCGACTCGGTCGTTTTCCGCGTCGTCCTCGTCGTCCGAGTACCAATTTTCCGTACGCGCCGCCTCCTCGATCTCACCCTGCTCGTCCGCTATCGTCAGACTCTCCTTCGCAGTTCGCTGCTGCTGTTGGATTCGCATAAACAGCTCCTGCGCTTTTTTCGGAAGATTCGGCGGCATCTCCTGGTCGTCCGGTGGTTTCGTCGACGACGCCAGCGTCACCGCTGGCGGCGGAGGTGATTTCGAGGACTTCGACGCTGAGTCCTCGGATTCTAAAAATTACGATAAAACATTATTCTGTGTTATCGCGCGTTTGTCTTTCTACATTAAGTTTCACAAGAAATTTAGTAATCGATCTTACCTTGTTTAAGTTCATTGATTTCCTTCTTCCCTTTAGCACTTTCCGCCGCAGGTTCCTTCTTCGACGCGGCCTCTTTTTCCTTGTCCCCATCCTTGTCTTTATCCTCCTCGTCGACCGGCATCTCGATCACGAGATTCGTTTCCTCGTCGCGGTCGCTCTCGTCGTCGAACTTGGAAGTTTCCAAACCAGCTGCCGCCTCGTCGGCTACGCTCGTCACGGCTGTCGACGTGCGATTCGCGTTAAGAATTTGCCGCAGATCTACGTCCTTCGAGGCCATCGCCGTCACCGAGTCGTCCGCATTTGCGTGTGCCTTGAATATAAAAAAGAACATTTTCACATCAACATTATAAAAATATGGAGGCACCATTACCGCCTAAATCAACGAAATATTTACCTGAGCTAGAATTTCATCCTCTTCAACGTCTTTCGTGAAGTCCTCCTTTTCCTTCTCTTTCTCCTTGTCCTTCACAGCGGCGGCGGCGGCGGCGGCAGCGGCCGCAGCAGCAGCAGCAGCGGCGGCAGCGGCGACGCCGGTTTCAGGCGGACTGCCGTGTATTTCGTTGTAGAATTCCATGTTCGCCAGACATTGCTGTATGAGGATGTGCTGCTGAAGCTGTTGCTGAACCGCCAAGCCGAGGGCCACGTTCGGTAGATGAAGACCGAGCTGGCTCACCGATTGGAGCAACATAATCTGCTCGTAAGGCACTCGGTCTTCGTCCGAGCCCCAGCGCGTCTTTTTTCCCGCTGGTTTCCGTTCCTTTACACCCGAAGAACCAGCCGGTCTCTTCTGTTGCGACGCGACAGCCAGATTCGAATCGCTTCCGACTGTAGCCGAAGGGTTTCCTCGAGCTTCTGAAATAAAAACCAGGCAAAATGTTATCGATAAGAATTATAACGATAGAGTAAATGTACCGCTAGTGGCCACTGTATCTGATGGCCATATTTATCATTTTATTCTTCAAATTATTTTTTTTTATAACTACGTATTGACTTTTCGAACAAATTCGTATAAATTCACCGATTGATCTAGTGAATTTTTTTTTATGCCATTAAACGTGTTGTTTGATTCCTTTGAATGAGATGGCCACGATCGGCCCAAAGATGGCCAAAAAATGATTTTGCATGTGATTTTTGCTTCTCACCGTCGTGTTCCTTTTCTTCCGGATTAGCCGGAGCGGGAAGCGCGACGTCGAACAGACTCGGAATCTTCTGATTGCCCTGAACATCCTGACCCTGATTCTGCCCCAGATTTCGCGCAGTGTTGTTGATCATGAGGAGCGCACCCTCCCGACTGAGACGCGGAAAATCCCCGAGAATTTCCTTAGGCGCTGTCTCCAAATGCTTCAGGAGAATATTTTTAACCTGAAAGACAAATCGAACTGTAACTATAGAACTGAAACAGCGATTCGTTGAGAAATTGACAACGCCAATATTAAAGCTCACTTGTTCGTTGAGTGGCTGATGCGAAAATTTGCAATTTTCGGCGTTGGTGCATTTCAGACCGGTGTGAAAGAATTTGCAAGGAAAATCGTGATGCATGTAGAGACATTTGTCGCGCTTGGCGCAACAATCCATAAGGTAGAACTTGCAAAGTTCCATCTTACGGGGCGGCAGAGCATTGTGCGAAAACGGACAGTCGTCGCCGCGGTGACACTTTCCCTGCATGTAGTACAGGCAAATCGCGTCTGGATCCTGGCTCTGGTCGTTGTTCTGATTTCGCCGTCCATTTCGCTCGTTACGCAGCTGCTGACGTCCCTTGTTCTTTCCCCCGCGATCGTTTTTCCCGCCTCGACGACCTGCAAGCGATGCAATACAAATCGTTAATTCACGTTACATTTTTCCTTTTTTTCTACTTAATATAATTTAAGTATACTAAATAATGTAAGTACACTGTTAAAAATATTTCGCATAAGCTTCCATTACGAGTACAGGAAATTCGTTTACATAAAATAGTGTATTAAATTTAACATGCAAATGTAATGCAAAATGACATTATTTTCTATTGAATCCCATAAAAATTAGAAAATTTAATATGAAACTTAATAAATTTAATAGAAACATTTCGAAAATTACTACACACGTGTATTAAATTTAATATATCAGCTGATGAATCAAATTACTAGTAATGTGAATTTACAAACATTTTTAACAGTGAATTTTTGAAATAATGAGAAAATGATTATACCTGAACCACGTCCACCACCACCGCCACCTCCTCCTCCTCCACCTCCACCTCCTCCTCCTCCTCCTCCGCCACCACCGCCGCCGCCTCCGCCTCCTCCTCCCCGTTTATTGTTATCGTTGTTGTCCCGTTGCCTTCTGTCGTTCGGTCTGTCGTCGTTGTCCGAAATATTCAAGTCATAATTGTTGTCCCGCTCGGTTGATCGTCTCGGCAGCGGTGGTTGCGGCGGCTGTGGCGATCGCGGCGTGTCGTGTCCGTCCCTACGCGAGACCGGCGACGCGCCCCGCACGAACAGCATCTCGTCGTCATCCTCGTGGCCGTTTTCCTCGTCGCTCAGCTTGCGCTTCTAAACAATTAATTTCAACATTAATATGAAATAATAAAATACAATTAATTCTTTCCAAACGCCGCTGACCTTCTGCTGTTCCTTTGATCGTTCTTCCTCCTTTTCCTCCCGCGCTCGTTTGCGGTTCTTGCTGCGATTGCTTTTGCTCTTGGATTTGTTCTCCTGGCCCTTGGACCGATCCTGCTCCTCGAGAACAGCTCTTATGGCCTTCTCGACGTCTCCTGCCCAATCTTCGGATGGATTTTTGTACTTGGCGAATCTCTCCTGTTTTCCTCCGCCCCCACCGCCACCGCCGCCGCCGCCACCGCCGCCCGCTTTCTTGTTCTTGTTGAATTTGGAATCGAAAGGCTTGTGCTTCGGCGATTCTGGCTTTGTCGCGGGTTTCGCGGGCTTCGGAGGCTCCGCTGCCGGTTTTGGTGCCGGTGGCGGAGGCGTTGGCTCGTCATCCTCGTCCGAGGGTATTTCACCATCCTCCAGGTCGTCGTTCTCCGCATTGCTGTGAAAAAATCATTATTTTTGCTTTAATTTTTCTATTTTCGATTGATTCTTTTTGGCAAAGTCCTTTGTAAGTTGTTTCGTTGAGTGTTTTATAATTGAATTAATGTTTTTCGTTTCATTAATTAAGTTATCCTGTTCTGATGATGATGATAACATTTTTCAGAAAATTACACTCGAGACAGTCTTTGTATTTCTGCTATTCGACGATTCATTTTATCATCTAACGACGATGATGATAATGATGCTGACGGGCCCTTTTCAGTTGCTTCGTGTTGCAAGAAAAACTTGTTATTGAGTTAACGGACAATAGTAAATACCAGTGACTATAGTGCAACAAATTCATCAAACGCTAAGCCCATCTCCGATATCAAACCTTAATCAAACAATCAGTGACGTACTGATGTGTTAAGATTGAGGTCAGACTATTGGCAATATAAGTAAACCCACCATAAATGTTGCTCAAGAAAACTTGCACATATGAGTGGGGGTCAAAATAGCCAATGGCTAAAATAACAAATAAAAAATAATGAACCTCTGGATCTAGAAAAGCCATCCTTATAAAAGTTACTATTTTAGCCATTCACTATTTTGGCTACGTTTCAATAAAATGTTGGGTCAAAATAGTGAATGATCAAAATAACAAATGGCTGAAATAGCGAAACCCTTAAAATTTTTTAATTTTGCTATTTTAATCATTCGCTATTTTGACCCCCACCCACACATATCTGTTAACTTAAGCAAATATAGTTAATTTCATGCGTGTCAAGTGTTGCAATGATGATAATTAAGATAGAAATGCCAAACAAGATGCAAGCAAATTATTTTGAAGCATCTTTGTAGGCTATAAATTTTGTTTCTTCCTCTCAACTTAGGAAAAAGCTTAGAAAAGTTTGCTTCATTTATCAGTGAAACTGTGAAATTGAAGAAAAATGTATTTTCTTTTGTCGTTTACTTTCGGCGGCCGTTAAATCGCCTGACTAAACAGTCCACGTGAGAATTTAACCAAACGCAAAGATGATTGCCGGCTTGCAATTTTTACATCGCAATACGTCGCGATTCGCGTATCCGCGACGTTGGTCAAATCGACACGAGCTTGAAACGCCAACATCACCTTAACATCATGCAATGCATCATTTTGTTTTAGGCAAACGCGATGATCCCCAATCTATCGGCAAAATAAACATGAAATTCAATCGTCCACGTTTGTTTATCTTTCCATCGGGCGAACACGTCGATCGTGTTTGGCGTTACATCCGCCGGTTGGCGGGGCAACCGGCGCTGGCAGCCATGCGAGTCACGTGAATTTAGAGCGGAAACTTACGATAACTCTAAACAAGCCCGCGCGATATAATCAAGTGAAAAACAATGTTCCAAAAATTATAAATACGAAATAGTTGCAACAAAATCAATTTTTCTTTTTTTTTTCATGTATTAATTTTAAATATCTCATGTAAATATAGGATGCACAATATTTTCTCTTCTACCGTAATTTAATCGCTAAAACTGCTAAATACGAAAAAAAAAACTTTGTAAATTTAACGAATATATAAGCCATTAGATATACTCAAAGGCACCGCCACCACATGCCATAGCAACCACGACACACCCTTTGACCCGAAACATTAATAATAATAGAAATAATAATAAGAAGAATAATAATAGCTTCAATGATAGCACAAGTAAAAAAGTTTGAGCAATAACTCAATTATTTTTTTTTATAAAAAAGAAGAATCCGATAAGCCTAACGCCGCGTAATGCAACTTTTTAAGAAATAATTTCCTTATTCCCGAGTTCATTCCCAAAATTTGCTTTTGCAGATTTCTAAGAAGAGTATAAATTGGTGTTACCTTACCGAATCACAATTGGGGAATCATCATCAACATATAAGGTCATCATCATCATCATTCATCATCATCATTATCATCATCATCATCATCATCATCGTCATTATTATGATCATTATTTAGCATCGGCATCATAATAATGATGATCGGCATTGCCAGGATCATCGTCGTCATCAGAGCAGCTGCTCGTAAATTTCACGTTCTCGTTCCTCACATAAACATTTCTTGATGCTTGTTGAAATTAGTATATATGTATACATATATATTTTTTTCAATGTTTTTTTTAAACATCGAAAAAAAGTCCGTTCTTAAATTTTTTTCAAGTCAAAAGAATTTCTGAATTTCGGTAAAAAAGTCTTCGGTCGAGTCAAAAGTATTCGGTAAATATTCAATGCCTCTATAACTTTTTTTTGGCAATGTTTTTTTAGAAACCGAAAAAAAAAAAAAAAAAAAAAAAAAAAAAAAAAAAAAAAAAAAAAAAAAAAAAAATCCGTTCTTAAGTTTGGTTCAAGTCAAAAGAATTTCTGAATTTCGGTAAAAAAAAGTCTTCGGTCGAGTCAACAGTATTCGGTAAATATTCAATGTCTCTGTAACTTTTTGTTTTGACATATATTATACGTCTGCAAACGCTCTTGGCTGTGCACAATGTAGTCCGAATGTATTCCTGTCTTTCACCTGTCGCTCGTGGATTGTCCGACGATCGCGTGACGCGTCTCCCCCCACTGATTCGCGTTTGTGTAGGTCAACAAGGGGCTCGGGTGATCGATAACGGTGTCAATGTGTATGGTTAGCGACGCGCGATTTTATCAAAACCAGCATTTGTCGTCAACAAATTTGTGACAACGTCTGATAATTTTTCAGCAATCCATTTTTTTGCAAATCGAACTAAACGTAGATTTGTGACCGTCATTTGCGCGTATTTAGAGTTCACTACCGTTTGAAATCGAATTTTCCGTATGTCTCAATTCTGCTCGCGTTAATCAACTCTGCTCGCGAGACTTTTCGTCCGACTCGTCGACACGGCTGTTTGCGCACTCGGTACACTCGTTCGAGCAACATGTCCCGCGCGTCATTGCCTCCAATCCGATTTCCGTCCTCATTGTTATTATTCTGTTTTTTTAACCCGTTGACTAATTTACACAACACGTTTTAATAACTGTCTTTTACGTAACTTTCTTTAACTCGAAATATAAAAATAGGCTTTTAACAAATACCTCCATTTTTTTTTTTTTTTTTTTTTTTTTTTTTTTTTTTTTTTTCCCTCAAGTTGATATCATTAACGAAATTCATATAAAAAAGATTTTTTTTTAATTCGCGAAAATCATTCAAGAAAATAGTAACTAAACTTTCGGTTGTAGTCTCAAACGCCGGAAGGTCAAACGCCGCACGAGAAAAAGTGTCTATGACGAGAACAAAAAAAAAACCGAGAATCGGCTTTCGGAAAAGTCAACAAGTCTGAGAGGGAAAGAAGATCGTGTCCGTGGTGGGAGGCCGAGGTCGCTCGAGCTGTTACGACGGAGAATCGTCGACTCGAGCCCGAGCGAGCTCTTCCCAAAGGGTCGCAGCGGCAACGCGGCTATCGCGATTCACACGTTCGTACGTGTATGTGTATATGTATACGAAAAACGCCAACGCTCGGGCCAACACTTATAAAGGCCCGGGTACACCTCGCGACCCGTGTTCGACGCGGCCGCCGCAGTCGTTGCTTGCAACACCCAATCAATGACTGTAAGCGTAATTCGTAAAAAAAAAACAACGGGCAATGCTGCGTAAATATGCGCGCATTAAAGCCGTTTCACGAAGCCATTTACACGTGATAGGCTCGCCTCGAATACGGCTTTGTTGTCGATACGCGATAACTCAATTTCGAAAATACGTCCGAAAATGACGATCTGTGTTGTCCCTCGTTCCATATACATACAACATATGTACAGATCCACGACGAGATAAGAGATAGTCACGAGCAACAACTACGAAGCATCAAATCAAACATGGCTGCCGTTGACCCACGTAACGATTTTTTCCCCCTCATCCATTGTTACATATATACATGTGTATGCACACACGTATATATGTATATCTTTTTTTACTTCCTTCTTCAGGCTCTCTGCTTTGCTCTCGTTGACCTTACGTGCGTTTAAACCGCGAGTGTCACTCCGGAAAAAAAAAAATACCGTTTTCGCTCTATGCCCGAGCGACTTCCGGTTTCGCGATTTTGTTTTTATGCTTGTTTTTTTCGTTTAGAGCGCGATTTTCGTCGAATTCCGTTAAATCAACCGTTATTTTCTTCCTGACCCGGGATCACGTGGTCGCGTGGTCTTCTCGCGTTCGGATCGATCGAACAGTCCAACGAACTAATCGCGCGGATTCTTTGCTCCATTTTTCTTTCTTTCGTCTCTTCGCGCGGCAAGTCGCTGTCGTCGCTGTCGTCGTCGTCGTCGTCGTCGTCGGTCGGGTAATAAAGAGAAAAAAAATGAGTAAGGCAAACCTTTGGATCAGAGTCTCGGCCGCGGTTACACTCTCGAGTGCCATAACTCTGTTCTCTCCTCTCCCTCTCTCTCTCTCTCTCTTTTTCTCTCTTTCTCTCTCCTTCTCTTAGATTTTTTTCTTTTCCTTATGATTTTTTATCTTTATCACCTCTCCCTTTTTCTCTTTCTCTCTCTGTCTGTCTTTCTCTCCAGCCGTGGCTTTTTTCCGTATTATTCGCGTATATATATATACGTATTTGTATATACATATATATTATCACGAATAAATATGTTCCGACGAAGTAGAAGACGACGCAGTGTAAAATTTATATAACGCAGACTCGTAGACAATAATGTAACGACCCGACACTCGAGCGCCCCTCGTCGCTGCTTCTGCTGCTGCCGCTGCCGCTGCTGCTGCTGCCGTTCTCGTTGCTGATTCTCCTGCTTCTGTTTCCCTCGTTATTCCACGCCTCGGGTACACCCCTCGCCGGAGGTTCTAGCATCGAGGCCCGATTTCCAGTCTCTTTGTGCGCGTGAGTGACGCTCCACAGCTTATATACGTATGTGTGAGTTCATACAACCGTACACGCATATAGATATATACGATGGGGAATCCTTTTCGATCCCTCCCGCGCCGTGATTGGCTCCCCCGTTTCCCCCACTCCGGCGCTCGCGGCCCGAGCGCTCCCGAGCGTTACCGAACGCCCTCCTCCCCCTCTTTCCTTGCCCGCCCTGACGGCCCCTCCCCCCCTCTCCCGGCGGCCCGCGCGGCCACGTAGCAAATTCCCTCACCGGGCGTCTAAAATTTTAGCTCAATAACCGCGACGCAATAACCGAGCGGCGAATCGAAAATACGATATTTTTTTCTTCGTCGATAAAACGCGTGACGGGCAGCGCGGACGTATTTTTTTAACAACAAAAAAATGCACTTTTGCTACTGTCGCCCTGTTTGGCGATTATTTCGTTGGCTGGGCTTAGAAGACGAGGTTTGGTCGTTGCTGCGTTATTGTTGCCGTCGTCGTTTGAATGTTTATAAGGATTCGTTCCGATGTCTTCTCACTTGTTAGCCGTGCGGCAGAGCTCTGCTCTCGTCTCTTGGCTCGAGATCCGAGGGTCTATCGTCTCAACGTTGGCGTCGCGTCGTTGCGAGGCCGCGCCGCTCTTTGTGTGCGCGGCACGATGTGTATTCTCCTCTCGCGTCTCGCCTCTCTCACCCTTCGCGTTTGGCGGGGGACAGGAACGAGAGCGCGTCCGCGTTTGCTCTCTGCGCTGTTGCTGCGCCGCCGGACGTTCGCTGCTGCTGCTGCTGCTGCTGCTGATGCCGCCGCTGCTGCTGCTGCTGCTGATGGTTCCGCGAACGCTTGCGACGTTGCCAATATCATCGTGGCTGACGTGGCGCGGGCATCGCGCGCTGCTAACGGCGCACGTAAAACCTCTTCGGTTGACCTCGGCTCTCGACGCCTTCGGGCTTCACGCACACTGCTCCTCTTCTTTTCCGTGTTACAGCTGATCTACCGCGCATGCGCGTGTGCGTGCGTCCGTGATGCTGATTCCGCTTCGTGTGCGTGGCTCCTTCGTATCGCTGCTGCTGCTGCTTCGCTGATCGTTTACTCTGATGCGCGTGTCTTGCATTGGTGTAGCTCACGCTGCGCATGCGCCGTGTCTCTCGCTTTCTCGGGACAACCCCCGAAAATCACGTACGGCGCTGCTGCTCCGTTCGACGACGACAAGTTGAGAACGCGCGCCCCACGCGTTTTATTATGCCGCTTTTGGGATTTTACAGCTTTTGTTACGAGAAACGCGTCGGGTTCTTTGGGTGCATGCGTATTATACCTGGGTATCTCTGCGAGTATTTCGAACTGTGTGCATGCGAGGCCAGAGTGTTGTGACGATTGGTGATTGGTCGGTATATACGAGAGCAGCGTATATATGTGTGTCGACGCGCGCGCGCGCAGCGCTCTCGCGATGACGTTTGTGAATGGCGTCGCAGGGGTACACTGCCTCCTCTCTCCCTCTCTCTGTCCCTCTCACTCGCCCACCTGGGCTGCCCCAGTTTATCTTCTCTTCTCTTTTTTTCCTTGCGTGCCTGCTCTACTCCGCCCGACAAAATGTATAGCTGCTGATATATCGATACAGAGGCAAATTCTTCGAGCGCGCCGAAACTTTTCTTCACTAAATATAGATACATACACGTCGTGTGCACGTGTTCATTAGCAATCGGCCCCTCTGATGAATCTTCCTGCGAATGCGACGAAAACGAGCCTCCGCCTCCACTCAATTGTCGCTGATTCTTTTCACATAGTTTGTCTTCTTCCGAACTGAATTAGGCGGCGTGAATATTCGATTTTACAAAGCATCGTGTTTTGCTGATAGTGGAAAGTGCTACGGAAACTTCGCGGAGAGCTTATCGTCCGTCGGATTAATTATCGCGCGCGGTATCGCCGCATAATATATATTCCTGTTCGTCCGTGCGGCAACGTTAAATCGACCGGCTGGCTATTCCCATTTACGCTGGTTTGCCAGAAATCCGGTCGTTTCCATCGAACCGTCGATACAGCGAATTATTTGGTTCGAGATTCGAGAATTCAATGGAATTGCGGCAATTTTGTAATATCCAAAACCCGACGTGCAGTTTTTGTTTGTTCGCAAAACGGAAACGAGAAGTTAATGCGATAAATATATTATAAATGTTACGCCGAGCCGTGTGTTATATTAATTTTGCTCTTTTCCCCTCTCTCTCTCTTTCTCTCTCTGTTCGCTCCGTCTCTCCCCCTCTCTCTCGCTCTGTCTCGCTCGATATTGTTATTGTGTGTGCAATCGATAGAGTAAAACTTCAAAGATCAAACTAAACATGGCCACATCTGGAACTATTCTGAGAGCAGGAGGAAGCACAAGTCGAAGGCGAGTCGCCGGCGGAGCTGCTAACGCTGCGAGATCGGAGCTCGGAGCACTCGACGTGGGCGTCGACCAATGGCGCGGCTCGACACTCGTCACGTGACCCGCCGAAGCAACCTGGCATTTCCCCTCCACAGAGCTCTGCTACGGCGAACTACGTGATTTCCCACACCACTACAGCGACATCCGCTTGCATTGTGCACGTCGATGAGTATTCATCTCTCTGCTCGGCGCCTTCGACGAGCTAAAGCGAAAGCGCCTCAAATTCCGATGCGACAACGTCGCTTCCTTGCTTCGCGCGACGCACGGAAAATGTCGACGATCGACCTCTCCCCCCCCCCCTCTCCCTCCTCCGCCGGACAATGGGACTGTGGGGGTGGGGGAAGGCGGTAGGGGAATTCGAACGGCTGTGGAAATCGAGGTTGAGACCCTCTCTCGTAACTGCGGAAAATTATTTCAGTGCGTGCTCAAAATGAAGTTAGCCGCAAGTTGACCGTGTACCGAAATGAAGTGAACGACACGTTGAGTCTTTTTTACTCTTTTTTTGCCGCTTGTAGACTCTATGGTTCAAATCTACCAATGAGGATCTTGTTATTACTTCGGCGGCTTCGGATTGGCTCGACTCTTGCCGCAATTTGAAACGAACCAATCGCAAGATGTTGAAGGGCATGTGAAATACCGACTGCGGTAATAATAAAAACTGTAATTAACGATTTTTATGCATATTTGCATTTACAGCGAAACGAAACAAATCATTCACTGCATATATTATCAGCGCAGTGAATGAATTTTTTGGTTTAGCTGTAAATGAAAATATGCGTAAAAATCGTTTATACCGACAGTTTTTTTATACCAATTGAGCTTAGCGCCCAGTCGGTATCAAAAACTGTAATGAATGATTTTTACGCATATTTGCATTTACAGCTAAACGAAATAATTCATCCACTGTGGATATCACCAACGCAGCGAATGCATTTTTTCGTTTAGCTGTAAATACAAATATGCATGAAAATCGTTTATTACTCTGTTTTTATTACCACAGTCGGTATTTCACATGCCCTTAAAGTGGCCCTACAAAGATGATGATTCCTGTCGCCGACGAAGACGACGACGACGGCGGCGAAATTGAGTGTCGTCCGAGCGAACATAACCTACGACGATCGAGGACGCCAAAAGTAACTTGATTGCAATTTCATTTACCGACGAATTCGTCACTTCGATGGATCTTCTGCGCGCGACAACGCGTTTACGGTCAACCTCGACGACCTGGCGACGATACCTGGTGCATCGCGCGCGGCAGCTGAGCACCCGGGCACAACGCGACGATCCGGTGCCCAAGGAACCCGAAGGTGAGCCAAAGATCAGCAAAGAGACGATAACAAAGTTGGAGAGACTTTCGTTGGTGGACTTTGGAAACGAAGCGGGAATAAAGAGGCTGGAAGCCGCGGTCAAGTTTGCCGAGCGTCTGCGCTCGTTTCCCATCGACGAGAGCGTTGAGCCGCTGTACACTGTATTGGAGAATCAAAGGCTCAGATTGCGTGACGACAGAGTCACCGACGGCAACTGCAGAAAGAAAATCTTGAAAAACGCTGCCTTGGTGGAGGAGGAATATTTTGTAGCACCTCCGGGCAATATTCCAAGGAAACAATGAGTTTCCGCGCGGTAGAAACCATTCTCAAGGCTGTGGGCTCCAATTTTTTGAGTCTCGGCGAGAGAGGATTCGAATACGGTCCTCAGGGTCGGCTGCTGCGCAGAAACGTTGACTCTCTATGGTTCCAGCACTGCGTCACGATGCCTCCTTACAATGTTTTCCTCTCGTCGTCCGAGAAGCTCTCCGAGACCTTGGAGACGCTCAGGGATTCCCGCTCGGACTCCAAACCTTTTGGACTTGCGGCTATGGAAGACTCAAGAAGCCAGTGGAACGAAACATTTTTTCCTGAAAATTGCAAAGCATTCAGCCACAAAATTGCCAAAGTCTCGGTGGTGACGGATGCAGCAGCGGCTAAGGACATGTTTCACAGGAAGCAACGAGAGCGCAAAGTTTGGTGGCGAAAATTCGCGAGAAATCCATCGCGCTTTGCGCTCACGGATGCCAGGAAAGTCAGCAAAAATCGTGAAACGATCGACATCGCCGCGAAGTTCGACTTCGGCGACGTGATACTTGAGACGATAATTTACCATCAGGATGCCAAGAAAATTTACTCGCAGGTACGAACATTTTTCTGGCTAATTTTGTATATCGATTTGTACGTAGAAAATAATATAAAATTGATTTTCAACAGATGGCCAATGAGAAAGACGATTCTCCGGTTGTCCACACGGTCGAGCACATCGCTTCGTTGGATTGGGGATGTCTCGCCATGCTCTGCGACGGTTTTGAAGCCGCGGGTGACTCCGGCGAACTGAAAATTCATCCGAAACTTTCGCCCTACAAAGCCGGCTTCTATCTCGAACGTCCGGAGGACGATAGCAACGATCCGAAATCACAGGAAAAAACACGCTTGATCCTCTACCTGAACAACGTACTGAAGGCTCAGGGTCTTGAAACGGTGCTGACGCGCAGCAAGAGCGGTATCGACGCCTTTCACGTTCCTCTCACCATTACCGTTGACGACGCCAGCCTCCGCAACGGAATCATCAGAGTCACCAGCCAATTGACGACGATCGCGGAAGCCGTTCACGTCGCCGATTTGCCGAAATACGTTGCGGCACGTTGTGCCTGATAATCCGCAAATAAAAAACGCCTATGTTCAAATTTATGAAACAAAGTTATCTGTAATTTTGTGTAAATCGAGGTTTCTCAAAGATGTACATAGTTAATTTAATAAATTTGTCGATTCCTTTTGTATTTTTCCAGATCTTTGTTAACGCTACTATGTCTTTAACTCGATTGAATCCGGAGTTCGGCTAACGTTTTTACGCAGATAGGAACAATTTCGGATTCGCAAAGTTTGAAAGCCCTGTCCGATGTTAAATTTCTCGCTGATTCCGAATAACACCGTTGTTTTCCCGAAAAATCGAAAATTCGAGGAGAAAAACGCAACAAATCACATTTTTTTCTGACTGCTAAATTTCGCGATATTAAACAATGAACTGCCGGTTTCCCAACGACCAATCAGAGGCCGAATAAATCGTCAACAATGGTTGCTCACGATCTTGTAAATAGAGGGGAAAAAAATGAAATTCGATTGAAAGCCGGATCTGAAGTCTGAGCTGTCTGATTGTGAGTTTAACGCTCGGTTTGCCGTGTAAACAGAAGCCAGACGTTAAAAAAAAGCTTCACTAAGGTGTGGAAGAACGAATGCAACAGAAAAAACGGGTCTACGGTTCTCTCGCCGTACTGTATTGAATCATTTGCGCCGAAAGAAAGTTCATGAATTATAGCAGCAGTCACATATCTAATCGATAAAAATCAATACATTATCATAACAACTTAAACATTAGATTGTGTGTTGTGTGTCTGTGTGTATATATATTGGTGGCGTTGGATGGCGGGGAAATTGTGGGTACAGAAGGCACGTGGCCGGAGAAAAACTAGCGTTTCGTCGTCCTTCCTTCATTTCTCATCGATTATTTCATATATCATATAATATAATAATAGATTAATAATTCTACTCAGGTTCTAAGGGCACAAATGACAAGTCCGCGACTTCGGTACTCGATCGCAAGTTCGTTTTACCTTTACTGAGAGACCCGATGACTCTATTTCGCTCCGAAAAAATTCCAAGACGCCTTTTAACATTTTTAAGTTGATTTTCTAGCAGTTTTCGATTACGATGCTCTCAAAGCCGTCTTAATTAATTGACGACGCTGAGATCTCTTTTACGAGTAGGCGTTTTAGATTTTTGTTTCGTCGTCGCGTTTCCCCGCAGCGACGACGCATCAGCGGCGACTTTCGATTGAATTTATTTGATTTCAGAACGCGCGCGCCATTTCGTCGCGTACAGCTTCGATAAACAATAGGCAAATATCAAGAGAAACAGAAATTACTCGAAGAATCGTTGCATTCTTCTTCAGAGAATACTTCGCAAAGTTTAAGGTTTCGGCTGCGTCGATTTCGGACGAAAAAGAAAGGTTTTTCTTCTTTTCACACGGGCAGAGTAATTGTATACAAAGTTCTGGCTGAGCGAGATCATAATTTTCTCCACGATTTCTTTACGAGAAAGAAAAAAAAAATAGTAATAAATAAAAGCCATTCGCTTCCGCCGAAAATCGTCGCAGAGCGGTCCCTCAAGCTCGCGCCGTACGCGGCGCGTTCGCCGCGTTAAATGTACAAAAAGACGCGCCGAAACGAGCGGGCATTTCGGACGAACGTGACGAGGAACGCGTTCGAGGAGCTTTGCGCGACTCGAGCCGAACAAAGACGAGGAGGCCGAGAAACGAACTAGCGCGGCGGTTTAGAGGATGGGCGGAGGGGAAGAGAAGGCGAGTTAATCGTCCCAAGAGAATTCGCGGGGGCCGTCCAGTTGTGCGCGTCTGCGTATTTTTTTTATTTCTTTTCCGCCCTCTCAATCGTTCGCTATTAATTTATATTTCACTTAAGCTTCGTCGCATTTCTTTCATTCCTGCATTCACCTGATTTACGCTATCGATTCTGTCTCTTCGATCGAGGAGACAAGACCGAGGAAAATAAAATAAACGAAAGAAAGAAAATGGAACATCAGGCACGCGGGCTCGAAGGGGCAAACGAAAATTCTTCTCCAACGTCGTGTTCTGTTTTTTTTTCCTTCGGGAACTCTGCACCTCAGATCTTTTTCTCTCTTTCTCTCTTGCATTTTTCCGTTTTTTTTTATTGTGTAAAAACGCTTTTTTTGTTTTCGTTATATCTCGTATTCACGCTTTCATTCTCCTTCCTTTCTCTCTCGCTCGCTCGCTCGTTCGCTCGCTCTCGCTAAGGACCTACGACGGTGTCTTTGTAACTGGCTAAGCTGGTAACTGCAGCTTGTTGCCCCTGAGTACTTTGGTGATATACAGGTAAAAAAAGTCACAGTAGAGAACGGTCTGCACGAGGCCGGCGATGATGGCGATGAGGTCGTAGTGATCCTCGAAGTAGTAGCGGTAGACCCAGTTGAAGAGATAGAGACCTCGGTAAGAACCGAGGGCGAACAGGTAGTGACTGGTAATGCTCTCGGCCTCGCCGGTTTTCGACACCAGAAACAGCTGCGGCAGAATCGCCACCGACTCCAGATAAATGCTGAACGTCCACAGCACTTCCAGCACCGTGAACTCGTGATTGATCAGCAGCGCCAACAAGCTCGCCGGAATAATCAAAAACTCGATTCTGAAATATTTCAAAATAATCTTAGTTTACGAATATTAAACTTGTTTAGGAGACACAAAGAAGGATTTATTTGGAGCTCAGCTAATTTGGTAAATTCAAAGCTTTACCAAGCAAGTGGACCACCCTCATTTTGTCTGTAAGTCAAATTTATAATTTTGAACAAAAAAGACCACCTTTTTTGTCTATAAGTTAAATTTTAGATA
This sequence comes from Itoplectis maculator, assembly GCA_964034905.1. NCBI lineage: Eukaryota > Metazoa > Arthropoda > Insecta > Hymenoptera > Ichneumonidae > Itoplectis > Itoplectis maculator. The sequence goes on from OZ035869.1 coordinate 3,553,597, forward strand.
AAATCTTGGAATTATGCATTAAATAAAAACCCAAATAGATCGACTAGAAAGTTCTCAATTGCGGAGCAACCAAATTCACAATTATTGCGTAGTCAAGACTTTTGAACACTGAGTAACCAAAGTTTTCCATTGCTGAGTGACCAAAAAGTTTGATCGTCTTCTTGGCGGTAAAACAAAACTTATAACTCCAAAGCTGCGACATTGATAACAATAATTACTCATGTCTTATGGTTCTTATAGTCTTGCTTGAAAACTAGGCGTCAGTTGTATCCTGGAAATATCTTTAAAATTATTCAATTCTCACGATCTTTCGCTGTGAAAAAAGAAAAATTAACAAAAAAACTGTGACGAAGCTTAGCTTCGCCGTAGAGTCTCCAGTCCGACACGATTGTCTCACCTGAATGTGTCGTGATTCCGGTCGTAGGTGGCCTTGAACTTGACGTACATCAGAGACAGTGTAGCATACGACGATCCGATGAAGATGACTTTCATCAGGAAGTTATATGGCGATATAAAAGTCGTCAGGAGATCCAGGTACCTTGTCGTATAGACGATGGCAAACAGAATCTGTGTTTTGCCGCTGATTCCTGAAATAGACAAAACACGAAGACGCGTAAGTACAAATAAACCATTCGGCGAACATAAAATACTGGAAACACTGAAAAAATTCGGCGCGGTGCGATTTGCGGTATCGGCGATTCCCACGAGTCACCGGTGACTCGTGAGGCTCAGCGGAATTCGCTCGAATTAAAATTTTGCCGCAGAGGCGAATATTTCGTTTCTGCCGAGAAGCTCGGACAAGCGGGAAAAACGTGGGTAACTGGAGGATCGTCGCGCGTTCGGGCCGCGACGAAACCGCGATCCATTAACTCGAAGCGAGCGGTAACGACCCAACCTACCGGCACAGCTTCTCGTCTTCCATATTTTGACAAGAAGAACGAATATCGCGAGCAAATGCGAGAGATCGCCGAGTAGACGAAATATATTCATCGCGTCCGGGTGCCGTTTGCCTCGTCTAACGTGGCCAAGTTTGACGTGTAACAGATCAGCAGCAGCAGCACCAACAGCAACAGCAGCAGCGCGGATATCGTACTGTATTTATTCGGGAGCGAGAGAGACGGAGAGAAGCCCCGTTTACGCGGAACACACGGCGCACGGCACGAACTGAGTAACAGCGACGGCAGCGGCAGCAGCAGCAGCGGCATACAGCACTAGCAGCACCAGCGGCGACGGCGGCAGCAGCAGCAACAGCACGAGCAGTGTACACATATATGACGACGTGGCTCCGGCGGTTCACATCGCAGCGGTCGATGTTTTTCGATTGGCTCGGCGGGCGTCGCGATTCCGCGGCGACGACCGACGACCGCCCGCCACGACATCAACCGTCGTCGTCCCTCGGACGTTCCACACCCATGCGACGCTGCCGCGCATCTCTTCTTCAGAATAGAAGAAGATAGTTGGCGTTTCTCTGGAATTCTGGCGACGTTTCCATCAGAGATGAGAAGACGAGATTTTTGTCTCATCTGCGTCTGCGAACTTATCTCTACTCTCTTCGATTTATCGCTGTGGTTTGAAATTCCCGCCGTCTTTGGCGGTGGTCCGAGGAATCGGGAATGGGTAATCGTCGGGAGCCAATGAAATCGCTCAGTGATTAATCTCGACCAATCGCGAGTATCCATTGGCCAGCTGAGTTGTCGGATTAATTCGAGTTTATCGGCAGCGACTGCAATTCGGGGAGGGGGGCGGGGGGGGGGGATTTTTTTATCAACTGATCGGTAAAAAATCTACTACAGCATCGCCTTAAATCGGTAAATTATTATTTTTTAAAAATTATTTCATATTGCGCGACCCTTCGTCGATGAGGAATGTCGGGTTCAGGCGGCATCTTTTCCCCCGTATAAACTCAACAACAATAAGTGTTTCGTTATGGAGAGCCGAAAAGTCAAACCCTGCGTTATCTTGACGTTTCAAGAACAACGATTATCGCGTGTATACACAATGGCAGATAAGATATTGCCCGACGAGACCTCGAGCTGGACGCTCGATTGCAACGAATTTCACGAATACAAAAGAGACACCGTAGGTCAGTGCAGAGTACACGTGGCAGAAAACTGAAAAAACCGAAAACTCCCGCCTCCGATGTTTCCATGAAAGCGACGGTCATTCGATCGACGAGAGTCGAGAGCTCTCCGCGATCGATCCCTGGTTGATGACCGCAATTTGTCGTGTAGATCCCGCAAAGCGCGAAAAAGCTTTTGGGCGACGACTCCACGCGATCGTGCGATGTGCGCCGCGCGTCAGTCGGCAAAGGAGGGGGAGTGGGCGGTGTGTGCGAGCGCCGGGAATTGCAGTTACCTACCGACCGACGATGACGCGAGCGGGAGCGGCGCGCGCTTTTTCTTCGAGCTGCTTTTGCGCATGCGTCGAGCGTGCGCGCTGGATTGCGCAGGCGCTGCTAATGCGTGAAAAGCACCTCGTATTTTCGAAAGAAAGAAGAAAAAAGGGTTGTAACCGGTGTTTTCAGGGGTAGAATATGCGACTTGAGAACGATGATATAGGTTAAAAGTCGATATTTCGAAAAAATAAATTTCATGACCCCGATTTGGGCGATTTTCGGCCCGGCGGCCAGATCTACGATTTCTGACAAACTGTTCGACCAAAAATTTTTTTTTTTCAAAATCAACTAAAAAAGGGTTGTAACCGGTGTTTTCAGGGGTAGAATATGCGACTTGAGAACGATGGTATAGGTTAAAAGTCGATATTTTGAAAAAATAAATTTCGTGACCCCGATTTGGGCGGTTTTCGGCCCGGCGGTCAGATCTACGATTTCTGACAAACTGTTCGGCCAAAAAATTTTTTTTTCAAAATCAACTAAAAAAGGGTTGTAACCGGTGTTTTCAGGGGTAGAATATGCGACTTGAGAACGATGGTATAGGTTAAAAGTCGATATTTTGAAAAAATAAATTTCGTGACCCCGATTTGGGCGGTTTTCGGCCCGGCGGCCAGATCTACGATTTCTGACAAACTGTTCGGCCAAAAAATTTTTTTTTCAAAATCAACTAAAAAAGGGACGTAACCGGTGTTTTCAGGGGTAAAATATGCGACTTGAGAACGATAGTATAGGTTAAAAGTCGATATTTTGAAAAAATAAATTTCATGACCCCGATTTGGGCGATCTTCGGCCCGGCGGCCAGATCTACGATTTCTGACAAACTGTTCGACCAAAAAATTTTTTTTTCAAAATCAACTAAAAAAGGGTTGTAACCGGTGTTTTCAGGGGTAGAATATGCGACTTGAGAACGATGGTATAGGTTAAAAGTCGATATTTTGAAAAAAGAAATTTCGTGACCCCGATTTGGGCGGTTTTCGGCCCGGCGGCCAGATCTACGATTTCTGACAAACTGTTCGGCCAAAATTTTTTTTTTTTCAAAATCAACTAAAAAAGGATTTTAACCGGTGTTTTCAGGGGTAGAATATGCGACTTGAGAACGATGGTATAGGTTAAAAGTCGATATTTTGAAAAAATAAATTTCGTGACCTCGATTTGGTCGGTTTTCGGCCTGGCGGCCAGATCTACGATTTCTGACAAGCAAAATGACAAATTTCTTTTTTTTTAAATCAACTAAACAAGGGTTGTTTAGTTGCGATTTACCTTTTAAAGCTTTATAAGAGCGCAGCAGCGCAAAGGTATCTCGGGCACGCGCGCCAGCGCGTGTGATTACCCTAGTATATAATAAATTTACGACTTCCTATTCTTTGCTTATTTTACTCATTGTCCTTCGTTCGAAAATGTATGAAGTGCGTTTTGCAGTACCTAACAACAGAATGTTTTAAATCGAAAACGCCAGTTGCTTGTGATGTCGCTAATTTGTTTGTGAATTTGCGATATACACGCTGCAGAATTTCAATGTTTCGCAGTGTTCGAGGAGAAACTTTAGCGAGCGGTTTGCACTATCTCGGAGCAGCTGATTGGTTCTTCCGACTTTCGGCAACCAATCGCAAGGCGACGCAGACGGAAAGCTCGGGACGGCTCGCCGGGAGAGGGCCGACGAGAAAAGCGCCTAGCCGACGAAGACAGAGCAAGCGCAAGATTACAAGATAAAGAGAGAGAACATCTAAGAGCTCGAGACGAGGAAGAACGAGAGAACGTAACCGCGAAAGAGATTGACTCGGCAAAGTGACCGTCGGAGGGGCGGCGGTGGGCGGAGGCGGGGTTGGGGGGGGGGGGGGGACTCCGGAAGAAAACAGTGAAAAATTACGGGCGGACCGAGAGCGAATGAAACATCGCTCGCGCGGCGACGATCCGAACTACCGTGCGGCGCCCAAAAGTATATCGCATTGTCGCGCTGTTTTGTTTTTCTCGTTCCGTTCGTCTCCGCCGCTGCTTGCCGGGGGACATCGCTCTCGCCGTGCTCTGCTTCTCTCGGCAATAGAGAAATTTTCATCGTTCGCAGTGCGCGGCGGGGCGAGGGGGAGAGTTGCGCGCGCGTGCTCTCGGTCGACTCTCGCTTCTCGCATCCGAGCAGCGCACCGAGTGCGGCGATTGATACGCACACACAGGCAACCATATATACATGTATATCACACACACACGCACATTGAGAAACATACACAAACATAGAGAAGCACACGCAACACACAGACGTAACACGCCTACCTGCCAGACGAACCGTGTCTAGTCCAGCACTCTCTCGCCTTATCGTCTTGCCTTATCACTAGTATTTGTTGTTTTTTCCCCTTCATTCCCTCACTCTCTCGCACTCCGCCCGACCTGCCTCCCCCTCCCCCCTTCTCTCGTCGCAGGCAATTTTCGTCGAGAAAGAAAGTTAGCGAGAAAAGTCGCGGCTAGGCGCGAAAGGAAAAGAAAAAAAAAAAAAAAACGCGCAATGCGAAAACCGTCGGTGGTATTCGCGAGGCCCGAGCACCTGTCGCGGCTCGTCAACGAGTTCTCGATGTTTGTGTTATAAATATACAACCGCCTTCGTTACGGGGATTCCGCGCGGGCGATTTTCGCGACCTGCCGGCGGACGTTTCGGGGCAGCAGCAGGTTTTTCTTGGTTATCGGCGCCTGGACACCTTCGAGGATACGCGATATGGTGGAACACATTGGGGAATGGATGTAGAGAGAGCGAGAGAGTGAGTGCGAGGGACGGAGGGCTAGTCTCGGGGTTCAGATGCTGTGACGGAAGACCTGGGCGAAGGTGTTCCGAGAGGATGGCGTGAGGCGCCGGAGGAGTCGGAGCGATGCGCAATCTATGGTGGTTATGCTGGTACCTGTGGGAAGGCCTGCCTACGCTATTTGCCTTTCCCATAGACTCTGCGGGACTTGCGGGTAATTTGGATTTTAATCAGTTATTCTTTCGTTTGATTTTGTTCGCCCGGAAGGCCTGCCTATGCTATTTGCCTTTCCCATAGACTCTGCGGGACTTTCGTGTAGTTTTATTTTGTTCCGTTCTTCATTTGTTCGCTTTCGTCCGCCCAGAAGGCCAACTAAACAAATAGGGTAGATGCAACGTTTGTGGCTACTGCACCATTAGCGGCCACATAAGAAGTGTTTATATTATTTCATCGTACTATGAATCTATTCAAATTAATAAATGAGATTATTTTACCTAAATCAAAGCAAATTTTACATTGAATATGCATTGCTTAAGATACATAATCAGTTGATAAATAATGTTCCAAGCACTTTGCACCATTTGTGGTCTTCGCTGTCATTTATGTGTAATAAGTATGGCCACAAGTGGAACAAGTTGATGGCGACTAAGGGTACTACAAAGGCAAAAAAAAATGGTTGTTTTGGTCTATTCTAATGGTCCCTAAGTAAATTATCCAAAGTACCATTTAATATGTCATCGAGCGGTAATCTTTACAATCTGTATTTCTATCAGGTGGCGGCGAAACATGGTCCACATATTGGGAGCTCAAATGGCCTCGTTACGCGATCGGCAGCCTCAGTCTTGTGGCAGTGGCGCTGACATTAGGAGGATGTCTCTGCTGCAGGCGACAACGACGTCCCAAAGGGTTCCAGGTACACTAGAAGTCACAAACTAGCTGCACCAATTTCTGGTTTGAAAAAGTCAAACAATCAGTGTTTGCAGTTAAATAAATGTTCCCAGAAACGCACTTAAACAAACGGCATTTTCGGATTTTTGCCCGAAATCGGTGGAGCCTATCCTCAATGCTAATAAAGCTAATTAAACGCTCAGCCACGACGAATACTCGATACGATATTCTTGTCTTTCTTTCTTTCACTTGTAGGACGATGCGGGAAATGGCAAGGTAAAGACATTGGAAGAACACGCTAGATAGTCGTATTCCCATGTAACTCTCCTTTTAGATAGAAAGCGAATGTGTCGAGAAAACTCGTAAAGAATGCACCGTAGTAGTTGGCTAGAGTAGAATGAGGCGGATGTCTCGATCATCGGCTTAATGAAAAACAATGTTTTTCCTCGATCACATTATCCGATGATCACGATGTCGCCTATTCTCGTTCCCCCGTCCAAAGGCTAAAAAACCCGAACGAAAAAAAATCTACAAATCTTGTCGATTGTTTAAGGAATTCAAGGATGGAAGCGCCGCGGCCACGGAGACGACGATCGAGCGGGTGCCGTCCGCGAGTCTGGAGCTCGAGGTGTCCCGCATTGCGTCCGCCGCCGCGACTCACTCTCTGAGCGGCGGCGGCGGCAAAATCCACTTCGAGGCTTTACCGGTGGACCGTTTGTCGTCGGAAACGCGAGGGACGGTGAAGCCGAAGCCACCGTCGCCGTCGCTCTTCGCCGAGCAGGAGGAGCAGACTGCGACAGAGCGCAGTAATTTCGTGCGCGAGCAGCCGTGTCGCGAGTGGTTCGACGCGGAGAATTGTCATGTTCCGCGGGAGCGACTCAAGTATCTTCGGGAAATCGGTCGCGGCTGGTTCGGCAAAGTCGTCGAAGGAACGACGGAGAGTCCGTCGCCGACGGGGATGAAAAATCGCGGAGTCGTCGTGAGGATTCTCACCGAGGAGGCGACGGCCCGCGAGAAAGCGTGGTTCCTCGGCGAGGCGACGCCTTACCTCAAACTCGATCATCCGAACGTTCTGACGCTTCTCGGCTGTTGCCTCGAGGCCGACCCGTATCTTCTGCTCTTCGAGTCGTGTCCCGCGGGCGACTTGAAGGAATTTCTCCGTGGAAATCGCGACAAAGGCACCTGCGAGGCACTGCTGAGGTAATATGACGCCTGTTATTTTGTCATATGTATTCCGTTTGTTATTGAATGGGAAGAAGATATTGAGAGGGTGGTTCATTGCAGGGAGAACGTTCCAACGCGGATGGCGCTGGACATAGCGAACGCCCTGGAGCACATGCACGCCAACGGTTTCGCACACACGGATCTCTCGGCGCGAAATTGCCTCGTGGCGCCCGATTTGTCAGCGAAACTCGGCGACTATGGGACCGGAGTCGAGAAATATCCGGGCGATTACTACGTTGTCGGCGATCGCGCGCTACCAATTCGATGGTCGGCACCCGAGAGCCTCGACTGCACGGAAACGACGATAGAAACGCGGGCAATAACGCCGCGCGCGAATCTTTGGAGTTACGCCGTTCTCCTCTGGGAAATGGCGACGTGGGGCGAGCGACCGTACGACGATCTCGGTGACGAGCAAGTCATCGAGATGATATTCTCCCTCAAGTCGGATTTTCGCGCTCGCGGCACGTGCGACGCGCTGCTGAAACGTTTGAGGGACGAAATCGCGGCACCGCGAAATTTTCGCGAGGCCGTCGAAGCCTCGTGGAAATTTCGGCCCGAGGAACGCGCCAGTCTCAAGGAATCCAAGGACATGTTGTGCGGAAAGGGAATTGCGGATTTTGAAAAAAGGTGGGAAAATCTTAAGCCTAATAGCGCGAGTGCGACGGCGGCGGCAGCGGCGGATCGAGGGCGAGACAATCGGAGCGCGAGTCTTCAGGATTTGCGGGGAAGCGTCGACTCCGAGCTCTGGCGAAGCTCGGCGAACGACGAGAAGAATCCGCTGCAAGCGAACTTTCGTCTCGGGCCTGACGAACCGGTGAAGAATCAACAACCGAGAGCGGAGCGGAGTTCGTGCCAACCAAATGTAAGAACGACGACGAAATTTACATTTATATTCTTTCAAAATGTCGCTGTTTGATTAATTGCTTTGTAACGATGCAGGAGTCCGGCTCGGAGACGGAGGAGGAGAGTTGGCGGGGACGCGTCGAGCGCGGCGCTTACACGGAGAAGGTCAAGCAAAAGTCAAAGTCAGTAGCCGATCTGATGGTCCTGGTGCACATAGACTCGGACTCGGACGCAGAGATGTCGCTGGGACCGCAGATCAACGAGAAAACGCAGAAGAAGAACCGTCTGCCAGCTTCGGGAAGCGACGGCGATCTCAGGAGTCACTTTTTCGCCGACGAGTTCGATGAGGCTATAAAGAAGCTTCGCGAACCGTCGTTGTGCTGCAACGGCGCCGGCTCGAAGACAACGAAAAGTCCTTGCGAGGATCCGCAGCTCGTCGAGAGCATCGAAAAGCCGCCGAAGCTGCTGACTCTCACGCATCAAGGACAGACGCCGATTCTCAGATTGAACTTTGGGACGAACGAAAACGAGGAAAATTCGAGAATTCGTGTCGCAACGATTGACGCCGAGAAAGTCACGAAACCAGATTTATCGAGCGAAAAATTTACGATGGGAGCGTCGAACGAGAATAATTCGAGTCAAGAGGGTTTCGTGGAAGCGGCGGCGGCGGGAGCAGCAGCAGCGAGTCACGACGGTCCGGTTCTTCGTTTGGTTTCGAGAGGCGATCCGGTACTTCCGCTGCTTCGTTACGTTCCGGAGCGAACGTCGACGCCCGCGGAGATGGGAAACAACGCTGCGGAGACTTTGCCATTCGACTCTTTCCTCGTTTACGAGGGCGGCGCCGATTTTTCCAGCAATTTCGCGGCCTCCCCGAGGCCCGAAAATTCCAGTGCGCTGGGCGACAACGCAGTCGACGTGGAACTGTGGAACAACGCGTTGGCCTTCGAGTTGGAGAAGAAGAAGAAGAATCTCGATTTCGAGGCTCACGAAACGATTTTCGATGAGTCGCTCGACTGTTGGCGCGAAAACGCGAAGCAGTCACCGTCGTCGCCGCGTCGTTCGGCCTCCGCGCCGACCACTCCAAAATCTGTACGTTTCAACGCCGGGGAAAACGAATCCGCCGCGGGAAATCGGCCGGGAAATGATGATTCACGGATAATCGGCGAGGAAGATGTCAATTATTATGACAATTTGAATGTGGCTTCGTCCTCGGCGCCGGAAACGCCCGCCAAACATTTCTTCCAGCCCGAAATCGCAGAGATTCATCGAAAGCACGATGATGCCGCGCCGAAAATCGACGATGTGAGCTCGTCCTGCGTTGCAGAAGCTTCTGGCGAAGAGTCATCTTTCGTGGTCGAAACAGCGGAAAATAATCGGCGGCATGTAAACGATACCGAACGGAAAATCAACGACGATCGAACCTCCGAAGACGCGAGTTATCGCGAAAAGCCCGGCGCCGTTTTAGGCTCTTATTCGGCGCCTGAAACTCCAGGCAAACATTATTTCGACCCGGAAATCGATGCAACTTCCTCACAAGATGGAAATTATTACGAGAATCTGTCGGCGGGCTGCTCCTGCTCTGCACCGGAAACTCCGCGGCACAAGCATTACTACGAGCCTAAGATCGCCGCGGAATCGAATTCCAAAGACGCGAGTTATTATCGCGATTCAATGGGCTCGGTGTCGGCGCCAGACACACCGCAGTTTCGCGGAAATTACGCAGTTGCGGGCCAAACGGACGAGGATTCGTCGGCGTGCGATGAACTTGAGGCGACTTCCGACCGGCAACTGAAGGGATCGGCTCCGGACACGCCGCTCTCGCGTGGCAATTATTCCGTCGGCAACGGCGACGAGGACTCTTCGACAGGTAAAATTATATTTGCAGAGTACACGAACAAAAAACACGGTTTATTCTTTGAAAAACTTATATTTGCAGAGTAGATTTGAAAATCCTCGTTAATTCATGAAATATAGGTTACAGTACAATTTGTTTTGTAATGATCATGCCGTAATTTCATTTTTATTATTAATTAGAAAACAAATTGTACTGTAAAATATATCTTATGAATTAATGGGGCTTTGAAATTCCGTTGCAGAGAAAAGAAAAAGTAAATTTTTGGGTATTTGCGAGATTTTCTTTCCACGAAAGTCTCGAATAAAAAGTGATTGAATTAATTTCCACAGGCGAAGAGCTCGATGCCGCCGGTGAGCGGATTATCAAGAGATCCTCGCACGAAATCGACGACGAGGAGGATCGGAAACACCTGTCGACGCCGGACGACGAGCGAAGCTCCGATTCGGGTTTTCGCGACAAAGAATCGTGCGAGGAGGAAGAGAGTCCGGTTCCCGGACTGCCGAGCGCGGGCGTCATCGTTCCCGGCGCTATTTCCTCCTCGGGACACCCGGCGGCGATGTCCTCGCCGCTCTCGGCCTCCGCCGAGGAGGAGCAGATGCGAATACTCTTCGAGTTGGACACTATTCTCGACGCCGAGTACTACGGAAGCTTTTACAGCTCCGAGAGGACTTTCGACGGAAGCGAAATTCTGTCGCCGGGCGACGTGGAAACTCGCGGCAACGACGGCGCGACGCGTCTGCCGAAGAACCGATCGATCTCCGAGTCACTCGAGTCGACGGAATCGACCGATTTCATCGAGACCGTCAGAGCAAATTCGTGCGAACCCGATTTTTCCGACAGTCGGAGTATCCGAGAGATGAGCAATTTGCCGGCGTCGGCGGCGGAGTCGCACAACCAGGAGAAGCAGAATATCGAGGAGCTGAAGAAATTGGGCGAATTTTTGAGGAAGGAGGGAGAGGACGATCGGTATTTCCACGGAGAAACAACCAGCGACGACACCGAAGCCGATTTTCTCGTGGATTCCGCGAGCGAGTCGCTCAAGACTGACAAAAATTGCTCGGATCTTTCGCAAGGGATTTCCGGTTATTTGCCGAAAGATTCAAGCGACATTTCCGGGAAAAATCCCTCGAAAAGCGGAGATTCGTCTGCCGAACTTGGCAAGTTGAACGTCGATTCTGCGAGCGACGGGAACTTTGAGAAAAGCAACGAGAGCACCGATCTTTCGTCTGATCTTCGCAGCTCCGGCGCTGTCGTTGAACTGTACACAAGCAAAACTACGGATACCAGCAGCGATTCGCCGTTGAAGAGCTGCGATCTCTCGCTTGAGCTTGAACGAAACAGTTCCGAGATCTGCAGAAATATCAGCGAGTCAACGAGCGTATCGTCGCCACGGAAAATCGGAAGCTCGGAGATTTTTTACGCTGGCGACCTGAAAATATCGAGCGAATCGACGAGCCAATCGCCTCTCAAGTCTGAGCGGGAAACGGGAAATTCGGAAATTGGTGGTGAAGATACGACGGAATCCAAGGATTTTATCATCAGCGATTCATCGCCGAAGAATGAAAAACGCAACGAGTCAGTGGAAATATGCGAAGCTGTAGTGGAATTAGAAAAATCCTCCGAATTAGAAAATTCTCCCGTACAAGAAGAGAAGCTTCGCGATGCAGCATCCGAAACATCGGAAGCTTCGGTCCAACTTAAAGCTTCAGCAGCTGCTAGCCTTTCGTTCCTAAAGGCCGAAAGGATCCACGGAACCTTGGAAACCTCAGCAAATATAGAAAATTCATCGATTTTACCTCTGAAGAATGAAAAATCTCACGATATTTCCGAAACATCCGCAGCCTCGACGGAATTCGAAGCTTCAGAGATATGCGAATCTTTAGTCGAGTTGGAGAAAAATTCGACCGAACCCTCCGCAAACAGTGGCGAAAGCCCGGCTCGCGAAAAATGCGAAACTTCGGTGGTCATTGAAAAATCGACAAGCGACTCTCCTGTAAAGATCGAGAAGTCTCAGGAAGATCATTCCTCGAGTTCGCCGACAAAAAGCTGCGACGGAAAGCGTCCCACAAGTTCCGAGGTTCACGACGGGTCGCTGGAAAATTCGGGCAGTGATTCGCCGCAAAAAACCGATCAGAATCCGACCGCGGATCTGTCGATGGAGACGCGAGGGTCGGACGCCGAGCAGTGGTCATGGCGTGAGAATCTCCGCGACAACGGCGCGGAGGAAGAGGAGGAGGAGGGAGAGGAGGGGGAGGAGGAGGACAGCTCGACGATGTCGTTGCGAAGCGACAATTCCTACGTCTCGTTCGGACTCGACGAGGAATTCGTGGCGGCGATAAGAAACGAATTGCGGGAAAAATTGCCGCGAGCCCAGATGCCGGTAATCGAGGCGCTGGATCCGCGCGACGATAAGCAAGAACCGTCGATAAACAAAGACGCGGAAACTAAGCAATGGGAGGACGAGGAAGCGGACGAGAACGCGGAGCGCGGAAGCGGAGGCGTCGACATATCGATAAGGTACAACGTGTACGGGACTCCGCTGAGTCCGATACTCGAGGAACGCGAGAGCGCCGGCACCTCGGAGTCGCTGATATCGAAGGAAGACTCGCGCGACGACGCGTCCATCGCCTCCAGGGTGTCCGCCCTCTCCGAGGACGTTCTCGTCGTCGACACGCGGACGAATCGCGCGATGATGCTCGAGGGCAACGCCGCGGCAGCTGGCAACGGCGAACCTGCGAATTCGCAGCACGACGACGATCGCGACACGTCCCACGGCGATTTCTCGGACGAGGAGAATCTCGAGTATCCGCACAATCATTTCAACAGGTTTGTATTTATCTATCTATGTATTTCGTTATTTGAGGCTGTCATCCTGTGTGAAGGCTCGTTTTTTAAGCCTTTTTTGGGAACTAAATCAACATACAATACGAAATTTTACCACATTCATATTTTGAGCACACTATAATTTTTGCAGCCCAAAGTCGTGGCTCGTTGCTGAAGCAAAAAACGGCTCGATGAATCAGAATTATCCTAGTTTGCAGATTTACTACACGAGTACTGAATAATTCAATCAAATTTCAATTAAATTCATACTATAGATTTCGAGACTTCGTGGTCACCTGTTTGAAAAAAAATAGTTTTCTGAAAAACGCGTTCAAGGGTTCAAATACTTAATCTGCTATGCCTGATCCATAACGTGAATCTTCAGTACGCTCAAAAAAATCCTGCAAAGCTGATTGCAGCCGATTTGTAAAAAAAAATGATTTTTTTAAACCAATCACACGGAGTGACCCTCTTAACAACAACGACACACCGTCCCTGTATTTTATTTTCTGGCGTTTCAACAGGGGAATGGAGAACAAGAGAATTTGCATGGTCAGCAGTGGCGCGCCTCTACCCAGTCCCGAAGAGGAGACGAAGTGGCAGCAGCAGTTCCCGCTTCCTCTGCAGATGCAAGACGATCTCATGAGCACGAGCTTCGGGACCGACGACAGAGACTGGGACAGCCAGGACGAGGACGAGGGCGAGGGTGAGGCCGAGGCCGAGGACGGCGAAGAAGACGAGGAGGAGAATAGTTCGAGCTCCGGCGAATTCGTTTGGAAGGTAAAATGAAACAAGCGACAAAATTGACATTTGACCGTCGTCGAAAAGAGATGAAACATTATTTGTTCCTTCCAAAAGCGTTACGACGAATCTCACGGAGATTTGGAAAACGTGGCAACGCGAAGTCCGACGAACAAGCCAAAGTCGCGTGAGCCGGAAGCCGATTTGGAGGAGGAAGAGGAGGACGAGGGCGGCGACGAGGATGACGAGGAGGACGAGGAAGAGGAATTCACGCCATCAGCTTGGGACGCGACGCTCGCGCCTCACCGATCGGCATTGAGGTCGCCCGAGAAAACTCTCAAATCCGGGGTTAGTTCGACACCGTATTTCCATCTCCAATCTTCTACCTCTCGATCCTCAAAGTGCCAATTGTGAAAATATTCGAATAACGATATTTGCCCAATGATTTTCATTCAAGGAACGAAATTCGTCCCCTATTTTCTCAATGTCGAAATATTTATCTGCATTCTAATCGCTCCTGTGCCGCCAGGATGAATTGGTAGGTGTGTCAAAGTTTAATCTACAACGAGAAACGAAAAAGAAAACGAAACGCGTTTGGCAAGCGTAAAAAATATATTTATCACCATCGTCAAGTGTTCTTAATCACGAATTTTCATTGTTACATCCGCTGACACAACATCCGGCGATACACTCACAAAATTCACGTTTTTCTTTCGCCTAATCTTACACATGTTTTTTCGTCTCGGCATGTGTACTGAAATTACCAAAACTCAAACATTCGCACTTTCTAAGGTTTTCGGTGCTTTTTGTTAATTTTAGTTTTTTTTAATTTGTTTAATTTTTAGCAATTTACCCGCTGTTTTGTTTGATAGAAAGAGAGTTAATTTGTACAGGATCAGAAGAAAAGTGTTTGGTTCAAGAAGCAACGTTATCACTGCGTATACGAGTACCCGAAGGAAACGCCAGTCGTCGAGGGCCAGGGACAAGCGGCAGCAGCGACGACCTGGGAACCAACGTCCTACGCTGGTAAATTTTTATTTTCTGAAAATTTGAATATACGCAAAATTGAATAAGCAAAGGTTAAAAACCCTATCCAATGTACCCCTTCCTTTTTTGCGAAAAAAAAGAACATCGAATATTCGAAAAGAAAAATGTAAAAATCCATTTTTTTCTGACAAAAATGGATTTGGAGGACAAAAACGTTTTATCATTAAACATGTTTTCTTATTCATGATTTAGACTGGGAGGAGATGATGGACGAGCCTCGACCGGACGTCTACCCCATGGAATACGACGAATCCAATCGCGTCGGTGAGGAGCGAATGAAATTATCATTATCAATTGAATTATTCGTATTGTATGAATTTTCAGTTAACTATTGTGGATTTCTTTGCAGGCGACGAGGAGTTCTACGTGAGTAGCTCCAACCGTCCATTTCAATTTCAAAGCGGCGAGGGTAAGTATGTGAGCCAGTTCTTTCCTGGAGCGAGCTCGACGTTGTTGCAGCAGCAGCAGCAGCCGCAGCAGCAGCAACAGCAGGAACTGCCGATCGCGGCGCCAGCGTCGGAGGACAACAGCCAGGAGTCCCAGGACGAGGTGGATCGAAGCGACGCCCCAGACTCGCCGCGTCGATCGCAGACCGATGAAAATCCTCGCAACTCCTCGGATATCCCGGAGACGCAGCAGCAACAGCAGCAAACTCAACTGGGCGAGTTGAGACACACGAGGGATCGCCTGAAGCTGAATCTTCTGTCGACCAGCGGTGCCGCCAAGGCCGGCGCCGAACAAAATGTCATCGAGAACATCCCGGAAAATCCACAAAATAAAATCCTAAAATCCACGGAGATCTCGGGAGAATCTTCGCGAGGCGAGATAATCACATTAAAGGCGGAAGAAGCGTCGGTTTCCGAGGCAGAAGCGAAAACAGAGCCTAAAGATTCGAGAAATTCGAGTGAAATGAACATACTCGAACGGGACGAGGAGATGAAAGGCGAGGAGTCGTTGTATTCGCGATCTTTGGCTGTGGAAAAGACGCCCCGAGTGGAAATTCACGAGAAACAGGTTGACGAGCGAGAGTCGGAGGCGTCGGGCGCGAGCGACGCAGGAGCGGGGAAAGCGCTGCGAAGCGACGATTTGACTGTGATTCAGGGTAAATGCGAGGTCGCGCAATTAATCAGGGACGAAATAGCCTCGACTGGCGAGCTCGGCGTCGAGCAAATTGTAGATATACCAAAATTAGAGGAGACGGGCGAGAGTCCAACAGGCGCGACAGATTGCGAAACGAATAACGATCGCCAGATCGTCGAGGAGGAGACGATTGTCGGGCGAGTCGCGTCTTCGTCGACCGGCGACTCGCTCGTCGACACCGCTGAGGCGAGAGAAAAGACGACGAAAAACGTCCATTCGTCGGAATCGTAGCCGTCCAGCGACGTAATCGCTGCTGGCGATTAGCACAACTTATACAATCGCTAAACGAAAAAAAAAGAAAAAAAATTACAACTTAATACGAGGTAAAAGCGAAGGTAGCGCTGGAAAAAAATGTGATGAAAGTTTGATGCTCCGATACTCGAAATTTCAGACGTAGACTGGTACTAATTTAATATACAATTCATTTGACGAACAATAATTGCACCAAAATCGAGAGAAGGCTGTTTGATGAAAATCACTCGGTTCCCCAAAATTGTACGTCACACATACGTATTCAAATTTATACCAGTTTACAACAGTATATCCGCGAAAATATCTAGCGCGGATGCATTACATTTTCGAATGTTTTTTTTCCAGCGAGGGCAGAGAGTATACGCAAATCACTCTGACGATTAGTCTCGATAGGGAAGCAGCGCGGGTTTTTTCCAATTTCGTAGCGTAAAACCCGATTGGCCGAAAAGTCCGTCCTAATCGATCTCGTCGCGAACGACACCGAGAACCAACGACATCATCACTTCGCGCATTGCCAACGACATGTTTGATTCGATTTGAAATTTCGCCCGAGAGTTCGGCAAAATAATGAATAATTTCTTTGTCACTAATTTATAAATAACCATTCGGTATTGTCACCACCCCGAATCAATGTTCTCAGTATCTTGGGTGACGCTGTGTACCGGCGGATTTTTCCATCGTCTCCCTGTACAAAAATTATAATCGATTAGAATTTCATCACGTTTGGAAATGCATGTGTGACACATTCCTTACGAAGTCTTCGGATAAGAAGCGGACATAAGGAAATTAGCAACAGAAACTTGGCTGGACGCTTCTCGGCGAGATAGTTTAACAGCAATTTTTAATTACTTGTAAATAGCGAGGAGTAGATACGACGATAAAAAAAAGAAAACAAAACAAAACAAAATTAACGAGGAATGAAACGCGCAGGCATAAAACGGAGGCGAACGAGAATCTCTGTGTGGAAAAAATATCTGGAAAAAGATGTTTCGGCTATGCGTGTAAATATTTATTAATTACGAATCTCTGCGAAGGAGGAACAAAAAAAGAGGAAGAGGAGGACAGTGACGGACAGACGGGAAGACGGACAAGAGAGAGAGAGTTGACGCACTGATTGGTCGTGCCTACACTTTATTATTGAATTTATTATTATTAATATTATTATTATTATTAATTAAATAATAAAGTTATTATTATTATTACGTTTTTAAAAGCGAGAGTAATCATCGTCATCGTTATCGTTTTTTACTCTGTTGGAGGAAAAGAAATTCATTGCAATCTCGAGACTCCTCTTTCTCGATAATTTTCATTAGATTGTTAGAAACAAAAGTAAAAAGGGGAAAAAGCTGAATTGTAAATCATCGAATTACGCGCTGGGTGTTCTCGACAGTAAAATTGTTATTTGCCAGCGGCAAAAGGCTCTCTACGCGATTATTATTCTTCGAAGTATTAATAGGAAGAAAACGAGAAGAAGTGAAAGAAAAATTGGAGTTATGACGAAGGAGAAAGCGGCGGCAATTTTTCGACGGGCCGCATCGTCCCTGGCGTTTTGAGGGGAATAAGTCGAGATAAACTGATATTTGGCCAGTTGGCGGAGACTCGGTTTCCTCAAACGACACCCCTCAATATCGTTTCTCGAATCGAGGGACAGCCTGTGATAAGTAGCCGATGTTTTTCTTGTTTTTCGCAATCGGCAAAGCCACCGAAACAGATCTGTGATGCCGTCGAGAACGATTGTGCAAAAAGTAAAATCATAAACGCGAGAAGACTGTAGATATTATGTCCGTCGATCGATCGGCTTTCGTCGCTCAATCGAAGCAGAAGAAAAAAAAAGAAAAAAGAAAAGAAAGCAAAGCGAGGAAGGAAGAGAAGCTAAGAAATCGTTAAAGATTAAAAAAACAAAAAATCACGCGCTAGATAGAAAAGTACATTCTCACGAAATCGCCCTCTGCACACGGTTACAACACGATTACGTTGTTTTCGCCGTCGCGTCGATTTAACAGTTAACAAAGAAATTGTTAATGCAACAATGAACCGTCAATTAATCGGCCCAAGCTCTCTGAAAGCAAATCCGAAGTATTCGTAGTTTACGTACGAAGGAAAGAAAACGATATTAATTACCGTAACGAATCGATTCGTTTGTTACTCTATGTACGCCGCAACTATCCGCAGCTCCGTAGCCGCAGAACGACACATTCAGACTCACAACTCACCGCTCACTCTTTTTTCTCGCTATCTTCATTCTAATATTCATTCACCATTCACAATCACCGATCGCTACGATTTGTAGGATATTACATCTGAATAGAGGACGATTAATATATTGCTACTTGGTAAGAGTTATATTTTTCTGACCCCTGCCCCCTCGCCTTTTCCTATTTTTCCCTGGATTTGGGATCGTGTTCAGATCATGGAATTGAGATACATTTGCTCCGTCTCACTTCGAACTATTTCGAGAGTATACTATACAACAGAGTTGGGGATAATGCATTATTTTTTTTAATGCATCACCGCCTTTTTAACCCATTATTTTAAAATTCGAAATTATTCGACATTCGACATTAAAAAAATTGATGATGGATCTTCGATCCATTACTCATTAAAAAATTAATGGGTGCTGTATTCGATTTCCATTATCCATTTTTTTTAAATTAAATAACGCATTGTTTTTACATTAAAATATTCACAACACTGCTGTACAAGTTTGCGATGACTTTCGTTACGAATTTCGCTGCTGATTCCGCCAAACGATCACTAAACCCTGGTGATCAGCTGTGGCCAGATACGACTCGTCGTAGTTGAAGGCGAGAGCGAGAGTCGGCGCCGAATGCCCGTGAAGTCTGTTCACGCGCGCCGCTCTGCCTTCTCTCGCCGAGTCCAGGAGATGAACGGCGCCGTCCTCGGATCCCGTTGCGATTAAACAGGCGCCCATTTGCGGGCAGAAAGTCGAGCGCACCGGAAATTGCCTTTAAATTGAATCATTGATTGTCGTTAGAAAAACATTGTTCAAATAATAGGGACGAATGCGAGAGAAAGGAGGATTTACCGGTGTTTTATCGGATATTGACGCCACAGCGACAAACCGCCCAACCGATTGGCAACTCTGTAGAGGGAAATTGCGTTGCATGCGCTGTTGGCGAGCAACGCTGGCCACGGAGCCTCCTTCGAGAGCCAGGAACGCCACGAGAGACTCGTCACAGCTCCGCCGGGACCGTTCATTCGGCTGAGCTTCACGAGACTTCCCGAACCTGCGTCCAAACGAAACGAAACGATGTTTCCTCTGTCGTTGCCTGCCCACATCATCGAGCCACCGCTCTCTTCGCAGGTAAGCGCCAAAATCTGAAAAAAAAATAAAAATAAAAATCAGCAGTGCAGATAACAAAATTAAGGAAGTTCGAAAAATAGAGGAGAAGTTAGAAAAATAAGAGGAAATTGCCACCATTAATGCCATTAAGATTTTGATATTACCGAGAAGTGTTTGCAATTTCCACTTATTTTTCGGCCACATGCGAAGGGAGCCTGAAGCGTCAGAACGACCTTACTATTAAAATGCACGTTAGCTGAAATGAAAAATACCTTTCCACCGACGGTGCAGGTGCCCCCAGGTGTGTACATTCCGGTGGAAACGTTGAGAAGATGCAGAAAACCTTTGCACGTGCCAATGACAACGAGATTATTATTAGCGGGAACGAAAGCGCAGCATAGAACCTCGCAGCGCAAGCGATTCCCGACGACCCTCAGGCAAACCGGCGGACCGTCGCTCGGGAGTCTCCAGAGTCTGACCGTCGCGTCCAGCGACGACGAGACGACGAGATCGTTCGAGATGCTCCAGTCTATCGCGGTCACGCCTTTCTTGTGACCCTCGAGGGTCGCGACGACGGTCGGCGGATCGCTCGTCGTGTCGCAAATGGAAATCGTTCCGTCCAGGGACGCGCAGCACAGCTTCGATTTGTCGTTGTTGGCGAATTTCAGCGCCGATATGGGCGCCCGGTGATGCTCGAAGACGTGGTGAACGCCGGCGAACGCGAAGCTCTCGGCAGTCGTCCTCGTCTGGATGTTGCTCCGGTGGCGCGCCGCGATCGTCCCGTCGACACCTGCGGCTCCGTTGCCGGAAACTCGGGAACCCAAATTCGCTTGGTCCGCCAGATTTCCGTATCGCAGACGCAGCAGATCCGAACGGAGCTTCAGGTAGCGCGAACGAATTTCCGTGTTCTTGGGATCCTTGTCCCGCAGCAGCTGACTTCGCCGGCGGATGTACAGCATTCCTGGATGGTAAAGCGGCATGTTTAGATTGCGGAGAGAATTTATGTTTAGATTGCGGAAAAAAAATGCTGCAACGCAATACGAACCTAGAGACGACTGATTCGACACCCTGACTGCGTTGTACTTGGCATCGAGTGCGAATACCTGTTGATGCCACATTGGCACCATCTTGCTAGGTGCCGCAACTGAGCTTGTGCTCATTTTTCGGCTTGACAAATTTGATCAAATAAAAATTGATGTATCAATCTGGCAAGCCCCGCTGAAGCATGTGGACGATCCTGCTGTTATCATCTATCGCCAACCTCTGACAGCAGGACATAACCTCAAAAGTCGTAATACCGTCGAGATCGTATGAATTTCCGGCGTTCAGCGAAACCACGGTTTTTCAGGATTAGCAGGATACATTTTCGGCAGTTTCGTCAATCACCGTGATTGGAGTGACAAAGTTGATGTCGTGTGAAAAGATTTATTGCGCCGCGTGACATATGTACGTAAACAAAGCGAAATTCTCGAGTCTTGTTGGAAATCTACCTTATCGACCTAGTAGACAAGGTTCTGTCTTTCGTCGTCGGTAAGTTGTTACCTACCTGACCTGCCGTGCGGAAAATCTGTGAATTTTTTTATTTTCGGTGGAAAACAATGTTTTTACTGCCGTTTTGCCGACGTTGCCGGTTCAGCAAAACGAACAGGTGTCACTGGAAACCCCGATGCCTATGCCGCGGAGACGACTGACCGGGTTACCCTAGTTGCTCGAGTCGCCGTCGATTGCGCGGCGATCATCGTCACTGCGAAAAGTGGCGAACTAGACCAACAGACCCAGGCGAACGAATTACATGACGAACGAACCAAAAACGTCCCGGACGACAAATCACCATTCGTTAGTAAACAAAACGCGAGATCAAAAGCTGTCTGCGTGATTACGATGGACAAAGCTCTCGAAAAACACGAAAAAAATCAGAGACGGTTTCTGTGATTGAAAACACAAAATTTGATTACTCTCTGCGGAAATTAAAAAATACATTGATAAATTAAAGGAAAATAAATAAATAAAAATTGAACATGGACAAGGAGAGGGATAAAAGCGTGAGATACGCGTCGAGCAAGGACATGGGACTCATCGAGCCAGAGCTGAGACTAAAAGCTCTGTCAGATCAGTGCACGACCATAGAAATAGATCACAACACTCCGCTTCGAAGGTATCAAATATAGACTGTCGGTTCACATTTATCGTACCAGAACATTTTTTGAGAGTTTCCATCTTATAAAACTATGCAAAATTCTCCAATGATTACCTCAGTTTTAAAGTTCTATCAAGTTTTTTATTCTGACAATGATTAAATGTGTTGAAAATGTTCCGCAGATACTACAGATCAGGAATAGAAATGATCAGGATGGCGAACGTGTATATGAAGGAAGGAAGCCTGGAAAACGCGTACATCCTGTACCTGAAATTTGCCACGTAAGACGACGCGTGATTCTTTATTTTCGATCTATTGATGATAATTTCTAGCGGTAACAATAATTCACTATGCGCAGAATATTTTTGGAAAAAACACGAGCACACCCGGAGTACAATCAGGTTTCCATCAAGGACAAAGTCACCAATCAGGAGAAACTCAGAGAAGTTTTGCTGAAGGCTGAGGGTCTCAAGGTCACCTTGTTGGAGCAATACAGAGCGGAGCATGCGAGATACCTGGCGGATGCCAAAGAAAGAGAAAAAGCTGAGCAGGAACGACTGGCGCAGGAGAAAAAGCAAAGGTACAAATTTATTTGGGTTCTTCGATTCATTTATAGCAAATCATCGAATACGATCTCCGTTCGGAAGCCCAAAGGTATTTCTAATTCTTTAGTTAATTAGCACGACTGTGTGATAATTGATGTATGAAATTACAGGCTGAAAGAGGAGGAGGATAGAAGAAACAAATTGGCTGCGCTCGCAGCGGCAAAAGCGGCGAAAAGCGCGCTGAGCGTCGCTGCCGTCAGCGGCGAGGACCTAAGACTTTCGTTGCCATCGGCACCGCCGTTGTTTCCGACTATCGCCGCGGAATTCGAGCCACCGGTCGATCCACCAGCTGCCGACAAGTTAGTTTCGATACGCATCGATTTGAAAAATATATATACATTTACGGATGATAATTTGAAGATCATTGTGGAGGGTGGTTATTGAGTATTGGCAAAAATTGTCTTAATGAATGTAAAACTTTGATACACAGCAAAAAACCGTCGATCGATCGCTCGACGAAGCCGGTTCCGTACGACAAGCACGCGTTGCGCGAAGTCGTCCTGCCGAGTAAAATAATGCGCGAGTTTCTCGTGCTCGCGTTCCAGAACACAACGGGCAACAAGGAAACGTGCGGCGTTTTGGCGGGCAAACTGGAGCGCAATAAGTTGCTCGTGACCCACTTGTTGATACCGCAGCAAACGGGGTCGCCGGATTCTTGCGCGACGCACAACGAGGAGGATATATTCGATTATCAGGATCAGCATAATCTCATCACTTTGGGATGGATTCACGTGGGTTTCGCACACTCGTTGAGCTTCCGTTAGAAAAAGAAAGGCTTTATTTCTTTTCTATTCAGCTACACATTCAACTTTTGTCGCAATTAATGTGAAAGAATTTTTGTTTTAAAATATTCAAAAACTTTCTTGTGTTCAATTTACAGACACATCCGACGCAAACGGCTTTTCTGTCGAGCGTGGATTTGCACACTCACTGCGCTTATCAGCTCATGATGGCCGAAGCCATTGCAATCGTCTGCGCTCCTAAATACGACGAGTGAGAATGATTCTGATTTTTCCTCGAAGTTGCGTAACTCGTTGCGTCGTGGATCAAGTCTTTTTGTTCAATGATGACAAATTTTTTACAGGACGGGATTCTTTATGTTAACCCCGGACTATGGGTTGAATTTCATCGCCAGCTGTCGGCAAACTGGGTTCCATCCACATCCGAGTGAACCGCCTTTGTACACGGTTAATACTTTTTTATTTGTTTTATTTTTTGCTTCGTCAAAGTTTCTGAAATTTAATTCTGTTTGCCATTGCAGACAGCAGCGCACTGCAAACTTTCCACAACGGCTGAGATCGTTCTCGTGGATCTACGAAAAAAATGACGTATCCGGTGCGAAATTCACACATTCCATCGACGTTACCAGAATTCTTCTTTCGTCTTCGACCCAACTGTCCGAAATCGTGCGTAAAGTTGCGCACGAGAGTCGAGTAGATATCGTGGAAAAAAATACGAGATCATTGAACGTTTTACTTTTTGTCTGTCGCTCTTCCTATTCACCATCAGAAGCTTCATCAACGTTTAACGAACGGTTTTGTGTGTTCAGCGATAAAACACGCGGCGTCTACTTTGTTGCTCGCGACAGTTGGACGGCGATGTTCGATTCGAAGTAAAAGAGAAAAAAAAATGGACAACCAGTCTAGTTTTTATAAACTTTTACATAGTAATTGCGTAAACTTACGACGTAAGTTCACTGTGCCTTTTGGAGCTATCGATTGTATTTACTTGACACCGCAATTTTCGGAGGGATGGAAAGGTGGCTAAATGTCGCAGTAGAATGCCGATTAATCGTCGTTGGGATCGAAAAATCCGCAGATAATTTAATAATTAAAAACGTGCAATGATTGTTGATTTCTTATTTGGCATCACAAGTGACGTTAACGCTTCGACGTCGAAAAAATCAAAATTTTCAGTGAAAATAAAATAGGCTGTACAATTTATTTTAGCTCGTACGAAAAACATGCAATTCTTGGGCGACTGATCGAGGTTCTACTGTAGAAAGGTCGCGCGAAACACTAGTCAGTACTTACTGAAAAAAATAAAAGATGTATTTTAGTCAAGGCAATAATTTATTTAACGACACGCGGCCGCTATTACGAAATGTTGCTCGAAGGCTTCTATTGACTTTTTCTTCAGTTTGTTCACGCAATGTAACGCTCGCGCCCATCGATTAATCAATAAGCTAACTGTAAACGCCAAGAATTATGTTGATGTTGACTTCGTCAAACCGAGTCGTCGATCATTACGATAACGAGATATTTGTCGGCGCAATACATAAGTTTTGTAAGAAAAAAATTAGATATATATACATACAAATCTAACAAAATAAATATAAAAACGAAGGGAACCATTGAATGTAGACGCTTTTCATATTGTGTATGAAACGCTGACGCACAGAAAAATAAATTAAATTATAGACGACAATTTTGGCGGTGTCTATTATTAATTTAGATAATGTACGAATCGTGGAGCCTTGAGTCGTGAGAAAATTGCTCAGCCAGACTTTATTCGCCACCTCTAACGTTCGTCCAGTCGTTTGTTATCCACCGCAGGTTCCTAAACGGATCACATATTACATAGCCAAACGTTTGGGCAGGTTTCTCAGCGCCCCCGACTCAGCTTCCTCTTTTTGCCGTATCGCATTACCAGTCTCGGTATTCAAGACGTTTTGCGCATTGGCAGTGCCGCTGTTTTTTTTTTTTTCATTGAAGGGCTCAAACGGGTTCGCAGTTCGGACAGCTGCAACGACGCAACTATTCAATGATTTATTCCAGCGAAAGAAACTAAAAGAAAAATCCTTAATATTCATTACTAAATCCATCAAATTATTTTTTTTAATCTAGGTTTAAAAATATCTATAAAATATAAAAATAATAAAGAGAATGTAGGAAGTTAAAAAAAATCTATGTACCAGAAATTCCACCACTGACCGCCAAGTTACCTTGCGTCGATGACACGTTTTTTCTTCATTGAAACGGAAATTCCTCGGAAATTCCTCGTTTTTTTTTATCGCGACAAGCGCGAGAAAGATTTTTTATCGACGCGTTTCTTCCTGGAAAATAATTGGGGATGCGAGGCGCAGGAAGAATTCGCGCTCGGCACCTGTACACACATTTGCTTTTTTTTTATCTATATCGAGAGATACGTGTGCATGCGAAAAGTCAATCGCCGAGCGTCATCGGTGACGTCGACCGATAGTAAGCGCGATGTAGTATTATGAGTCACGTCAAGCGATTGAAAGGTTTCTTCCTGGTGTCTGCGGCGCGCGTCGTCCGTTCCCTTGGTATCGGTGACGCAGAGACTCGGCGACGCGGAGTTTTGCATAAATTGCTCAGGTGTACCGCAGCTTTGACGGACCGCTAACATTTTGTCTTTTTTTTTTCTAAGTAATAAGTTTCGCTGGACCGACTCATTCGGATGACACCGAGTGACGAGACGGATGAAGCTGAGGACCTTTTTTTCTCAAAAATATTTTAATCTTCAATTTTATCAGTGTAAACGATGCTATAATTTTTTTCTTTTTTTTTCTTTTTTTTTTATTTACTGTTTAATTAGTTGTAGCAAGAAGGAAGTGTGTGCTAGTGATCGCAGTGCTGAACATTGATCGCTAACGTAGATAGTTGTAGCAGAAATATTAATTTCAATGACCATTTTTTTTTTTTTTTTTTTTTTTTTTTTTTTTTTTTTTTTTTTTTTTTTTTTTTTTCAAAGCAAAAATGCACGAAAACGCGGGAAAGAGGCGAGCAGACGAAACGACTTGATGGCTTTTTTCGCCGCGAATTTGACGCCGCCGCAGAGCGAGGCAGATGCCCCGCCGAGTGCGTCGAGTCCCGCGCGACCTTCGCGAGTCCCGCGTCGAGCGGACTTACGTGCTACAGCAGCGAGTCTCGTGCACCTAGTTCACACGTCTGGAGGCGCCGAGCGCTCGCGGCTCGAGCGTCGTGAGCTGCGTCGGACAAGCCGGTCGGCCAGTAGCGCGTCGTCCGGCACAACGAAAGGACAAAATCCGAGGGACCTAAGCGGAACCTTCCCGAAACTCCCTCAGTTCTTTCGATCCTTCGCTCGCGACAAATAAGACGACCGCGAATCAATTCATAAACAAATAATTATAAATATATCGATAAATATAATAATCATAAGTTTAATACATTTGATAAACTAAATCAGCTTAAAGATTTTTAATAATAATAATAATACAAGAAATAAAAAATAAAAATACTGATTTTAAATCACGCGAAATTTGCAAAGTGAAACAGTTGATCATTGTTGCTGCGAGGATAACCAAACGCGAATTGATAAACAAAGAATTCGCCGAGTTCGCGGCGCACGTCTCAGCGATTACAATGGACAGAAAACCGAGGTCCGGTTGACCGGGGAGACACCGAGAAGTCGTGATTTTAACGCGCAACTCGTGGACGTGCGGGATTCGCGCTGAGCGAGTTTAGGCGAAAAAACAGTCGCGCGCCGAAATTCGCCGCGGGACGACGACGGCGCGGCCTGTTTTCAACGAGGGCTGAGTGGAGTCAGGAGCAAAAAGGTATTTCTCGTATTTATCTCGTCTATTTTTATCACAAACAAGAATTACATTACATTACATTACATTAAATTTTTTAAAATAATTCAACATTAAAATATAATGTAATACATTACAATACATTGTATTACATTTTTTTTAATAATAAAATTAACAAAAAATATCCTTCCGAGGATAAAGCGTCGAGCAAACATTTTTGGATTATAAAGTCTGAGGATAAATTCCACATTTATAGTCAATTTATAGTCAACAAAGGACCAGGAATTTTTCGCGCGCTTTTAAAATATAATATAATACATAACATAATATAATACATTACAATACATAATATAATTACATTACATTACATTATATTACATTTTTTTAAATAATTAAATTAACAAAAAAATATCCTTCCGAGGATAAAGCGTCGAGCAAACATTTTTGGATTATAAAGTCTGAGGATAAATTCCACATTTATAGTCAATTTATAGTCAACAAAGGACGAGGAATTTTTCGCGCGCTTTTAAAATATAATATAATACATAACATAATATAATACATTACAATACATAATATAATTACATTACATTACATTGTATTACATTTTTTAAATAATTAAATTAACAAAAAATTGCCTTCCGAGGATAAAGCGTCGAGCAAACATTTTCGGCTTATACATTCCGAGGATAAATTACACATTTATAGTCAATTTATAGTCAAAAAAGAACGAGGAATTTTTCGCGCGCTTTTTACGCAGAACTTGCTGTAATTGCCGTGGAAATCACGTGAGATCGTCGATGGAACGCGAGGAACAATGAGAACCGCGCTCGACGTTGGCATCCGGTGTAATCGCTTCGCCGGCTAATGCGCAATTTTTTCTTTTTTTTTGTATCGTGACCGTCCGGGATAATGATACGGTGATCTTGAGTACAAACAACAATTTCCCGGCGAGATTTTGGGACGAAGACACCTGTCAGTGTTACCACTGATGGTTAAATGGACCAATGTCCATTCGACCATTCCATTCCATTTCATTTTTAGTGGCTTCGAGGGTTCGTAGCCACTAAACAAGAAGAGGACCTGTCGGCGCTCGCGAGACGCGAGTTGCGTCGCAGACGCTCCGAGGATTATTCCCACGTGTCTCGTCCGAGTCGCACCCGCGTCGACGATGCACGCGATATTAATTTCGCTAAGTTGATTATTTAGAGGAAAAGCTTTTTACTTCTACTTTTTATTTCCAATGTGACAAAAAATGTTATCACGTTATATTTCTTAACGATATTTTTTTCCATTTTTTTACACCGAAATTCTGATATTACGTGTAATATTAGAACTTTTTTTATGCTCCAGCTTTTTTGTACCCGCGTCGACACTGCACGCGATATTAGTTTCGCTAAGTTGATTATTCGGAGGAAAAGCTTTTTATTTCTACTTTTTATTTCCAATGCGAAAAAAAATGTTATCACATTATATTTCTTAACGATTTTTTTTCCTTTTTTTTCTACGCCGAAATTTTGATATTACGTGTAATATTAGAACTTTATGCTTCAGCTTTTTCGCTTTAAGGCAAAAAAAAAATAAGCCTTTCCGAGCGCCGGATGCGAATTCTCGTCTTTCGCGTCGCACGCGAATGAATCGTGTCGTCCTTATCTTGTCCTCTGATTACTTTTTCTTCTATTTTCACAAACGGCGTTTCTCACGTTCTATTTTTTTCGCGTCGGATGTTGCGGTTATCGAGTACCCGCATGTTTCGAGCCGGTCGCTCGGTTCGCCGCGAATAATTTACCGGAGATTCGACAGAGGAAAACGTGTTTGAGGTCATTTAATTTTCTTTTACCGCTCCGTAGTCGGGACGACTGTCGCGACGCCCCGAACGCAAAATTTCCACGACTCGCGACTCCTTCCGAGGTGAATTCCACCGCGCAAATATTTGCCACTTTGAAATATTTTCACAACGTAAAAAAAAATAACATAAATATTTTAAAACACTTGCTGTAAAAATTAAAAAGCGAAATTATAAAAAATGTTTCGGCTGTCTATTTTATTCCACTTCGACTACTCGTCATTTTTTTTTTCAACTTCCGACTAAAGTGATAAAAACTAAATATCCTCCACCCGCAAAAATTTCGTCTCCATTTGAGATTCGATAAGAGATCTGTTTGAATAAAAACGAGAGTTTGCGATTCGAACGAAGAATTTGTTCGAGCGGCTTCGAACACCCGGCGATATGTTTGTCGTGTAATTCGAGTTGGCTTGAAGCGAGATTCTACTCTGTTTACCTTTGGCAATCAGGAGGCCGTGGGGCAATTTGGCGAAATCAGTGTTTATAGCCGAGTCACGAATTAAACGCAATAAAAAATGAAGCTGGTTTAACCTTTTTCATTTTTTATTTAAATTATTATCGGTATTGTTGTTATTGTTATTATGAGCCGCTGCGACGTACGAATGCGATCGTTGTTTGTCATTCAAGTCCACTTTCCTACACACACACACAGAAATATATACATTGAATATAGTACCAATGTATATAGTATATGTAATAGCATTGGTAAGTCTTCACACATGACCCGTTAGCGTTTGCATACCGGTAACGCGAAACCTTGCAAAATTTCTGCCAACCCTACGCTTTTCGTACACACGTAATACTATTGCGGAAATAACGTGACTCCTCACCCAGTATTTGCTGATTGTTGGATAAGACCGGCGAACTGGGCCAAAATTGCCTTTCGCAACAATTTCATTGAGAACATCGCGTCAGCTGAAATAACAAGTCCTCGAAAAAATGACTTTTTCGATGACGCAATTTTTTTCGGACGAGAAAGAAAAATTGATCTACAATTCGACGCAGAAAATTGACCGCTTTTCACCGTTATTCCAAATAATTCAATGCACATTTATACACCTCTGTTGGGATTTGAAAAAAAAAAAAAAAAAAAAAAAAAAAAAAAAAAAAAAAAAAAAAAAAAAAAAAAAAAAAAACTCATCCGCGAGGCGAAAGTTGCCGCAGCGAAAAAAAGCGTCTACCCGGAGATGAAAAAAAAATGAAGTAATAAGACATTTATTTTATGTTTATTTTTCACTTTCATAACCGGAGCCAATCGACCTCGAGCTGACGTTTGCTCTTTGAGGAATTCGAAATACTTCGAAGCCGAAAAACCGGTCGTCGTCGGTCCTCGCGGCTTCGCTCTGTCGGTCGTTTCGCTCTTCGGATCCGCTACGGTCGGAGCGGCCAATGAGGAGACGTCAATGCGCACGCGTGATTAATGCGAGCGTGTTTCTCAGGTGTTTCGTTTTTTTTATTTAAAAAAAAAGTGCGTTCATGGAATTCCCCGGAAAAGCCCCGAATGACCGATCCGTTCGCGATTCATCGACTTCGGCGGAAAGCCGCAAGGGTTACGGCCGCTCCGGCCGCGGTCACGTGTCTTGGTCTCCGCTAAATGGTTTTATAATCGGATCATGTCTAACGAGCTCCGCGGGCGAAACGTTCGCACGTACGAACTTGAATTTACGGCGCGCGTAACTCGCGTCTGCAGAGCGAGGTCGCATTTGCTCTCCAGTCCAACGAATTGCAATTGAATTATTATTATTATTTTTTAATACAAAAAATGACGACACTTTTCAAAGAAAATGAAACACTCTTCGTAGAATTTTTTTCTTCCTGGCTTCGTCCGAAATACTTCGAATTATTATTATTATTTTTTAATACAAAAATGACGACACTTTTTAAAGAAAATGAAACACTCTTCGTATAATTTTTTTCTTCCTGGCTTCGTCCGAAATACTTCGAATTATTATTATTATTTTTCAATACAAAAAGTGACGACACTTTAAAAAAAATGAAACACTCTTCGTATAATTTTTTTCTTCCTGGCTTCGTCCGAGATACTTCGAATTATTATTATTAATTTTTAATACAAAAAGTGACGACACTTTAAAAAAAATGAAACACTCTTCGTATAATTTTTTTTCTTCCTGGCTTCGCCCTTGCTTGCGGATTTGTCGTCGCGACGTCATTTTTGGCAAAACACATTCGGAGTCAGAGTGCGAAGGAAATCCTCTGTCCACACCGCAGCTGTCACTCGTCTTTGTAGAGTAATTCATCATTCGTTCGTCGCGCGCGGCGAGAGAAACACGCGTTACGCAATTACGATTCAAAGGTGATTGGTATTTTTTTTTTTTTTTTTTTTTTTCGTCAGGGACAACTGGTCAACGAGTACCGAAAGAGGGGTACTTTCGCTATCCCAGGAATTTTTTAATTGAAATTTCATCTCTGGGTTAATATCAGATTCTGGCGAACATGACGGAAGATTTTTTTTAAGTTAACCTTCCGGGATTTAAAATTTTTTTAAATCGGTTTCTCTTAAATAATTTCAATTGAAATCCATCGTTTAATTTCCTGACCACGATTGTCCTTCAGAATTATTTTCAGCAGCCTAAAAAAAATCTTGTTTATTTGCACAATAAATCAATTCGAAATTCAACAATTTCTCCGGTTTTGCTGACTCTCAATATTAGTCCGGCAAATAATTCCAGTTCGTCCCCCTCTTATTGTATGTGTGTACAGCTGCTGATGTAATTTGATACAAAAAAACCTTGTGTGTTATCTTTGTTTCAGGGCGACGATATCGAGCGTTATCGAATGAATCGATAAGAAGCAACGGAGTGCAAATCGAGATTCAGCGGTCTCGACGCAAAGTTAGAAAAGAAATTGATACGGACGATCGATCGGCGCGACTCATCCGCCGATCCGGCTTTCCGGCTTCTTGCTCAGTATTATTATTACGATTTGTCACTAAACGCAAATCAAACGTCAGTATTCGTCATGTCTGGTTCGACGGTGGCCAACGTTTTCCTCATCCTCACGATTTTTATCGGTAAGTCGGAAAATCCTTCGTCATTTGACACTACAAAAAATTTGCATTTCCGGATTTCCGGCTTCTTGCTCAATTATTATTATTATTCCGTCGAGCGCTAAACGCAAACTAAACGTCAGTGTATTCGTCACGTTTGGTTCGACGGTAGCGAAACGTTTTGTCGATCTTCGCGATATTTATCGGCGAGTCGGAGAATCCGTCGTCGAGTCACTTACCTAACCAATTAGCGGCGAAAAAAATTGCACGCGGGAAGAACAAAGTGGAAATTTATGCGCATTTATTTCCGGATGCCGGGAAAAAACTTTCCTGGATACTGAACGCCGCGTTAATCGTCCGGACAAACTGAATCATCCGTGATTGTTATACAGAGACTTTGAGGCTGCTTCACACGAGCAGCGATTTTTTTTTCTATTGCAATATTTATATACCTTTACTTCTGGAAATTTTTCATTTCTTAATTAACACTATTTTGGGAACCACGAAATGATTGACGATCCACAGAAAAAATTATTTGCTTTGGAGTAAACATTTTAATGGCTTCCAGGGACTTTTTTTCCTTCTGGGTAAAACCTGATTGTCCAGAGTCTTTTTGCACAAGCGGCCG
This sequence comes from Itoplectis maculator, assembly GCA_964034905.1. Classification (NCBI taxonomy): domain Eukaryota; kingdom Metazoa; phylum Arthropoda; class Insecta; order Hymenoptera; family Ichneumonidae; genus Itoplectis; species Itoplectis maculator. The sequence goes on from OZ035869.1 coordinate 3,585,571, forward strand.
AACCGGCGAGATATAAATATATTTGCAACTGAGGTCAGCTGTTCGAATGGAATAATCCCGGGGAATCGGGTTTCCCAACTCGGATAACGAATGTCCGGAGTCTATTGATCTTTTTTTGTAAATATATGCATAATCAAATAAATCAGATTAACAGGATAATTAATTATTCACTCGTTTCGAGATGCAATCGACCGATCGAGTCTAAATAATAATCTTCTTATTTTTAATTTACATAAACGAAAAAAGAAAACTAAATAAGAAAAATAATAAAAAATGTACTCGAAGACGATAAAGAGAGGAAAAAAAAGTGGATGGAATGGACGGATCGAGAAACGAGCTCGGGGATGGCCCAGCTCAACGGCAATTGTTGCGATAATAGTCCGCCTGACGTTGCACGTGGGTTGCGTCTCAGTGACGTCAGATTTCCAGCTCGGTTTAGGTGCTGCACAAGGTGCTGCAGTCTTCGGACGGAGACGCAACGAGAGCGAAAGACGAAGCCACGACGACGAGCAAGTTGCAATTACTGAGTGCGAATGACGGGTTATTAAGTAACCCAGCTGTCGAGAGGTAGGAAGGGGGTTTTTCCGTCTCGCGGCGAGACGCAGCGAGACCAGCGAGCGATCCCGGGCTCGTGCTCGGAATACGATTGAGCCGCGAATCGACGGGAATCACGACCATTGACAATGTCAGTGGGTCAAATCCCGTCGCGGCGATGAAAACCGTGAGATCAACATTCGTGCCCCCTCCCTCCCCTCCCCCGCCCCTTCTATCCCTCCTCCCTCTCTGATCGTCTCGCCCACATTCGCGTCTGCGCAAACAATTAAGCGGAAGTGACTTTGAGGTGACTTTAGGATATTTTTTCATTTTTTTTATTCCTTTTTTTAAAATGGATTTCCCGACGTGTTTAACGAGACGATTGAGGTCGATTTTACGTCAAGTGTGTTTTTGGTTCAATTGTATTGTTTTTGGCTTTGGCTCTGTACGATTTTTATTTGAGGACCGAGTCGTTCCTCAAATAAAAATCGTTATCATAATCGATGTGGCTATTCGCACCCTTTTTCCTGGATCGTGGATCGTGTTCCTTAGGTTAATTTTTGGCACTCTTTTTTTGTGTGTGTGTTTTTTTTCATGCTTATATAGCACTAAAGCGGAAATTTTCCGCTTTAAAAAGAAATTTTAACGATCCACGAAAAAGAGTGCGAAAATCAAATCTGAGAGACCCGATCCACAATCCACGAAAAAGGGTGCGAATAGTAACATTGTATCATAATTCACGACAAGCCAAAACGATTGGAAATTTTCCATCCAGTTAGAAATAAGATTTTTTTTTACGTTTGTCTAATTAATTTTTCTCTTTTACTCTTCGCAGCCAGCGAGGTCTCCACGGCGCCGAGGGAGGAAGCAACGCCGTCGCCGAGGGTGGAAAAATTCGCGGAGACCCGGGACGCGGAGGTGCGACTCGCCCGGAGCGACGAGAACATCGGCGAGACCCGGGAGGACGAGGTTCGGCAGCGTCAGGCGCGACTGGCGATCAAGGAGCCGCTGCCACCGGCGAACGAGACCGGTTCCTTGACGACGACGACGAAGCCGAATGCGACGTCCGCAACGGCGAACGCGACGTCCGAGGCGATGGACATGACCGCCGGGAGCGTCGAGCCGATCGCGACGAGCCACGACGATCGCGCGACCGCGAACAGAAACCAACCGACCAACCCGACGACAACTAACACTGACGACGCGAAAACGGCGCCGCCGACGACAATTAACAATGCGACAGGTAACGCGACGGTTTCGCCGCCGCCCGGCAAGATTTTCCCCCAGGACGGATTTAGAACGATAGGTAGCCGGCCGTGCGACGACAAGTGCCGAAAGTTGTTTAAGTACTTGTCACACTCAGAAACGCCCTACGACCCAGCGAGCAAATCAAGTACGCATCAACTAAGCAGCCGATTTTACACGGAATTTGCACGCCGGGGCCACGCTTGACGCACGCGACGATCGTCTGGTTGCAATTTTATTTTTCACGAAGAAAAATTGATTTAGATATATTTTTTTTTAATCTGAAGTCGCTTAGTGATTGAAACAAAATTAGACGAAAAAAATGCACGCGTCCTCTTCGCGCACTCAAGATGATCGTCTGGTGCAATTTTTTTTCCTGAAGAAAAATAATATAGAAACTAGAAAAAAGTAGAGCAGGAACTCTAACAACCAGAACGCACGGCGCTCGATTTTGTTGATTTTTTCTCCGAATTAATAGAGCGAATTAACGTAGATAAAAAAATAAAAATAATATAATAAAGTGCATGAACACTGCAGGCTGAGACTAAAATTTGCGGTGCTTCGTTGTCGTGAGACAAAATTGTAGAACAATTTTTTTTCGTGTTTTCTTCCAGATGCGACGAACAACTCCGTCGAAGTTGTCCTGATGAACTCGACGACGACGTCGCCGGTGACTAAGAAGAACATCTCGACGACTTCCCCGGCGTCTGTGGCGACAGAAGCCACGACCCAGGAAACGACGACGACGACGACGACGACGACCGAGGCGCCGGTCACGACGAAAGTCACCGAAGTCGCCACACCTGCGACGACGACGACGACGACGACGACGACGGAGTGGCCGTTGCGTAACGAGGTCATAACCGAGAGTACAGCGTTCGCGGTGTCCACGGAGCCGAGCAAAGCCGAGCTGCAGCTGCACTCGAAGAAGGTTACGCCGATGCCGTCGGGAGTCGTCGCTCTGATCACTGCGATCGCCTTCGCCATCGTCGCGGTCGTCGCCTACGTCGGTCTCGTCGCCTGGAGAAGATACCTTGAGTTAGTATTATCATCTCTTAAAACCAATTTTTTCAAACTATTTTCTAAAAATTAAAAAAATATTGAATATTGAATTTCATTTTTTTTGATAATGTGATTGACTCGTAATTTTTTATTTAATGGATATATTTATTCACTCACCCAAAGATGCAATTCAAATGCATATTTAATTTATTTTTCCCTCTTTAAGGTGGAGGTACGGCAATCGCGAGCTCCTCGTCAACGACTTTGACGCCAATGATATCGGTAACTTCGAGGTGAGAAACTTTCAGCGTCGTTCGTCCGCGAAAATATTCTGAATAGATAGAGTGTAATTCGCATGTTTGTCGTTTTGCAGTTGTGAGTCGTCGAGGACCGGACGTAAATCATCCACCGGATCGTCGGTACGTTTGGGTTATTTATTCAGCTGCGAATGGAATTTTTTTTTATCCCAGTGGAAAGTGAGAATATTGTTCTTTCCCTCGTTTACTTTCCTTCGTCGTCTCGATATTCGACATCGTTTAATATTGTATTTTTTAAGTTTCATTTTTTTCCATTTAAACAAATTCAGTGTCATCTCTTTTTGCAGATCGATCCAAAATTCCGGACAGGCCGAAGTGACGATGACGACGAACGACGAGAGGATTGGACCACCTTCGCGTAAAGTATCATTGATCTGTGATTCGATAAATGCCGAGAGCTTCTCGCGCGAGTAGCGTGCGTCAAATGCATCGCAGGGCGAATTTGGCCCCGTAAAACGGCTCTCGTGTGCTTGTTCGACTGTATTAAAAAAAAAAAAAAAAAAAAAAAAATGTCGGAAAGAAACGAAAAATACAGACACGCAACGCCCGCTTTATCGACCGTTAAGACATACACGTAACTTACATTCTAGTGCCTTGTAAATATTTTTTTCAAAATAAACGTAGATTATCGTGTTTTTTTTTAATCATTATTCTATCATATTTTATTGTGACCCTGCTACCTTATTACAAAAAAAAAATATAATAAAAAAAATTGGAGCGACGCGAATTCGCGCGGAGAATCGCTCGTCAATATTTTCACAGCAAACCGTCGTAAAAAAAAGACAGTTGTAAAAAATACGTTTCTATTTGTTTCTTCTTCCAAATCGGATGCTATAATTTGCAGCTAAATTGATTCGTTCTACTAGGTTTCTTTGCGTATCTATGCAGCACGCGTTTCGCACAAACGAAGAAATGTCATCGCTCGTTGATGGGTTTCTTATTCTTGTTTCTTGAGAAAAGTCGCGCGAGTGATGTATTTCGTGGTATTTCCGTTTGCCAGCTCAGATCGTCGGTCGACGATCGTTTATTCCGGCTTCTTCTTGGTGATGACGAGCGGACCGACGTTGTCGCACGTCGTCTCGTTGTGATTACCGTGAGCGCCGTCACAGTACGGCCACTGTATTTAGAAGACAGATGTGCAGTTTATTAATTTTTCGTTCTGTTTTCCTTTTTTATGATTTAGGGGTAAAAAATGTCGCCAAAATTCAGTCAAACAGTCGAGTGACGAAAAAACACACAATAGATGGTAATTCGAGGTTGAGTTAATGACGAGCAGAAGAATCGTAAAGCGCTTATTTCGCCGTGACACCGATAAGAGGTGGACTGTTAGAGTCAAGTCATTGTTACATAACGACAGAACTGAAATTTACTTCGATTTTTCTTGCAGTACTGTGCAATTTTTTTACCAAGTCTGGAGTTATCATTTTTTTTGTATTCATTTTTTAATATTATTTTTGAAGGCGATCTATTAGGTAAGTTTGATGACACTTGGAAGAGAAAAAAAATACGTACATTTTGGCTCCTCCAGCAACGACAGAAAACAGTTTTTTCTGTTATGTCCTCAACGTCCACGAAATCGACGACTTTCTTCTCGTCCTTCTTTATGCCAGGATTGACGATTCTCTTCGGGGGCTGTGAAGATGATATACATGATTAATTATATTATTATTTTCCAAGTTGAAAAAAATAATTATCAAAACTATGAAAAAACTGCGTTTTATTTTCAATCATTAAGTCATGTCCTGGTTTCCGAGATAATGATCGAATGGTAATTGGAATTTAATGAAAAAAAATCTCAAACATTCCGATGTTTTCGTCAAATAGAACGTTTTCATTTCTAGTCTAAAATCCATCAGCAACGCGTTTCAGAGTCCGCCCGAAAATGGTCTAAAACTTCGAAACGCGTTTTTTTTTCCAATACATATGAATTCATTACAAAACCGATTACGTAATGATTTTCATATACAGCGTTCATAAATATAACATAAAAATGGGGATCAGAATGTTCTTGAAAAAGACAAATCATAAAAAAAATAAACGAATGAGACTTGACCTAGGACAAAAAAAGATTTTCCGGTGTGTAGCGTAAAAAAGAAACCGCTCGTCATCGACACCGATAACAACCGATCGCGTGATCCTATCAGCGCGCATCCAGTTCGCGATTCGAACTCGCTTATAACACCCAACATGCTATGCGCTCCGTTTCCAAATATCGCGAGGACACGAAGCGTCGGCTCGACAGCTGTTGCGCGCGTATTTCACGAATTACGCAACGCTTATGCATTCCACAACTATAAACCATAAAAAAAAAAAATCGGGTCCGCCTCGCGTGGTAAGTAAATAAACAGGTAGTTAACTCACCGGTCGAGCGTGCGGACAGTAAGCCTGGTAGCTCATATAGCCGATACCGGCCAGCAGTGCCGTCGGCGGAATCAGGGAAATCCAGTCCCTAACTGTGAATCATAAGAAACCGACAATAATAATAAAAATACGACCTCGCGGGCATCGACATTCGGACGTTCACTCGGAAACCTCGTGACGACGACATCGATCGCGACGAATATCACAATGAAAAAAAAAAGCAAGATTCATATATCGAACTTTGTGAATCCGGTGAAATTATAAGAAACGAAATGGGAAACAGATGAAAAAAAATAGCCGATCGACGGGCGATCGAGTTGCGTTACCTCCGAGCTTGAACCATCCGCCAATCGAGTTCGGGATCGGCAGACCCGCGAGATAATTCGGAATAGAAACTTTAACGAGGTGCGCGAACGGCTCCATCTTGTCAGGCACTGCTGACCGAGAGACGACGGACTCGGGCGAAGCGCCGAGCGACACGCGACGACCCGGAGAAAAATATACAGTGGAAGCGGCGCGGCGTCGGCCGCTCCCTACTATACCGACCGTAGATAATAACTTTCCGTGTGAAACACTGAGCGCCGAAAATCTTCGGATGTGCGGTTTGTCGCCGATTATGAACGAATCGAATCGAAAACTAAAATACAGACGCCACTAATGTGAATCTCGTGAATAAATAAGTCAGAATTTTTATTTTCGAAAAAAAATTACAGATCGGTTACCGACATCAATTTTTTAAATGAAAATAAAAATTCTGACTAATTCATTCACGAGATTCACATTACTGGCATCTGTATTTCAATTTTCACTTCAATCCGTTCATAATTCACGAAAAAAGCGTATCCGAACTTTTGACGTAAGCGTCGGTATTTCACATCGCCTTAAAAAAAAATCGTTTATCAATCGTCATCGTCTCGTCGCGGCGCTGCAATCGTCGCGAACACCTTCAAAAACCACCCATCCACCCGCGCGGTGGCGCCGCCTGGCGACAATACCTCGCACATCACCCGGCGACGCCGGCATTACCGTCCGCGTCAGCCAACGCGATCCTCCCGACGTCGTCGCCGCGTCGTCTCACACGCCTATCGTCGCCTCTCAGCGCGACACCGGATCACCCTCAGCATCCGCGAAAAAAAATCCAGTGCCGCACTTTCCATTACACGCGTGTCTGTGTGTCAACTCGCGGGGTGCGCGTGCTCTGTGCGCGAGAGACCGACCGACCGCAGCAGTAGCAGCAGCAGCAGCAACACCAGCGTTGCCAGTAGCAGTGGTAGTGAGTTCAGTAGTGTCGGCGCCGAGCGAGGCACAGCAGAGCGCAAACCTGATGCGCGGCGCGCGCGCGCGCGCTGTGCAGCACGGCGACCAATCGGTGTGCGTGTTTCGAGAGGAAGAGAGACGGAGAACACGAGAAGAGAGAGACAAGAAAGGAGAGAGGGGGGCAACGGATAGACACGATAGACTGGCGGTTCGGTCAGTACTGCTCGTGGCGCAGGACGAGCACATAGCGCCTCGCAGTCGGGTGCTGCTGTTGGCGCCTCGCGCTCTCGGCTACACACACACACACTTGCACGGCGAATAAATCGGTAGTGGTGCCGTTAACACGCTGATTACACCCGCTGATAAGAATAATTGTGGAGAAACGTAAATACGAGCGTCAGAGGCGAAGGGAAAAAAATAGGGGTGGGACACGCGAAACCGGGGGAGGGTGGCGCTCGCTGCGTCCCGCGAGGAGCCCGCGCTCGCGGAACCCTCCGCATTCCCCGGTCGTCGGCCGTGTCGTCGGCGCCCCAGGGCCAAACGCGCCAGTGTCGCTCGGCGCTCGGTGGTCGTCTCGTTGGCCCCCGAAGGGCCCCGCCGGCCAGACCCGAAGGTGTCTCGCGCGCCTCTCTTGCGCGAAATCCGCCGGCTTGTAAACCTCCTTCCCCCCTTCCCCCCTCTTCTACCTCCTTGCGCGCGCGCTGTTTCGCCCACCCCGACCAATAACAACACAGCGCGACATTAGCGACGACTTCGCGAAACTCGGTACACACGGACGAAAAAAAAGGAAGGAAGGAAGGAACCGTTACAGCGGAGAAAAAAAATAATACAGGATGAAGACTCGATGACGGTGCCAATGATGAAGCGAATCGCCTTCGACGTGCGCGGGAATAAAGTTTCGCTTCTTTTATAATGGCAACTAAAAACGAATAATAATAATAATAATAATAATAAAGGAATTGTTTTTTTTGGTTTTTTCGTTTCGTTTCCGGTCAAAGTGGATTCCAGTGGTGAAAAACGTGCTACCAGTTTGTTGTTTTTTCTTGTTTTTCTGGTGACGTGAGTTGTTGTTTTTTTTTTTTTTTGCCTTTTTGTTCCGTTGGTTCGCCATCGTCGATGCCGACGACGATGCGACCGAGAGCGGCGATCGCAACGTGAGCGCGTACTGAAGCGGCCCCGGAAGAAATCGAGAAGGGAAACGAGAAAGAGAGAGACCAGTGAGTGCGGTGAGGTCGGTGAGGTGAGGGATCGATGTCGCCGCTACTGTGAAACATGGCTGAGGAACTGCTAGTCACGCTGACGAGAAGCGACGCCGCCGGTTTCGGTTTCTCGCTACTCGGCACGGCCGGACTGCCGCACGTTATATACGACATCGTCGAGAATTCACCTGCGGCTGAGAGCGGCAAGGTAACACTTTTTTTTCTCTCTCTGTTTTATCTGTCTCTTTTCTCTCTCTCCCTCCTTCCCTTCCTCACTCTCTCTATCTTTCTCTCTCTCCCTGTCGGTCTCTACGAATTACGAGTTATCGACCCGCGCGCGCGCGCGCGCAAGCCAACCCGCTTACTTATTAGAGCCGCCCGGCACATAGCACACACAGCGAGCAGCAGCAGCGCTGCTGCTGCTGCTGCTCGCTGCTGTTTGCAATGTGCGACTCTGTCTCTCTCGCTCGCCGAGCCTATGCACCGTCCACGGGGCACGAGTAAACTGCACCCTTTGCACGAGCGCACCGTTTGTACCTAATTCTGACCGCCCGACGATTTTCTCACGCCGTGACATAACAAACGAAATATCGCAGCGGCAGCAGCGATCAGGCACTCACTGAGCCCGTTCTGCTTCTTCCGTGCGTGATTGGTTTTATGCCACTGTAGCCAAGTACTTCTTAGTAGTTATCTTTTGCTGGTGCTGCTCGCTGTTTGCAATGTGGGACTCTGTCTCTCTCGCTCGCCGAGCCTATGCACCGTCCACGGGGCACGAGTAAACTGCACCCTTTGCATGAGCGCACCGTTTGAACCTAATTCTGACCGCCCGACGATTTTCTCACGCTGTGACATAACAAACGAAATATCGCAGCGGCAGCAGCGATCAAGCTCTTACTAAGCCCGTTCTGCTTCTTCCGTGTGTGATTGGTTTTATGCCACTGTAGCCAAGTACCAATGAAAGTGCCGTGCGTACCTATCTTCTGCTGCTGCTGCTCGCTGTTTGCAATGTGGGACTCTATCTCTCTCGCTCGCGGAGCCTATGCACCGCCCCACGGGGCACGAGTAAACTGCACCCTTTGCATGAGCCCACCGTTTGTACCTAATTCTGACCGCCCGACGATTCTCACTCCGTGACATAACAAACGAAATATCGCAGCGGCAGCAGTGATCACTCTCTTACTGAGCCAGTTCTGCTTCTTCCGTGCGTGATTGGTTTTATGCCACTGTAACCAAGTACTAATGAAAGTGCCGTTCGTACCTTATCTTCTGCTGGTGCTGCTCGCTGTTTGCAATGTGGGACTCTGTCTCTCTCGCTCGCCGAGCCTATGCACTGTCCACGGGGCACGAGTAAACTGCACCCTTTGCATGAGCGCACCGTTTGTACCTAATTCTGACCGCCCGACGATTCTCACGCCGTGACATAACAAACGAAATATCTCAGCGGCAGCAGCGATCAGGCTCTTACTGAGTCCGTTCTGCTTCTTCCGTGCGTGATTGGTTTTATGCCACTGTAGCCAAGTACTAATGAAAGTGCCGTTCGTACCTATCTTCTGCTGCTGCTGCTCGCTGTTTGCAATGTGCGACTCTGTCTCTCTCGCTCGCCGAGCCTATGCACCGTCCACGGGGCACGAGTAAACTGCACCCTTTGCATGAGCGCACCGTTTGTACCTAATTCTGACCGCCCGACGATTTTCTCACGCCGTGACATAACAAACGAAATATCGCAGCGGCAGCAGCGATCAGGCTCTTACTAAGCCCGTTCTGCTTCTTTCGTGCGTGATTGGTTTTATGCCACTGTAGCCAAGTACTAATGAAAGTGCCGTTCGTACCTATCTTCTGCTGCTGCTGCTCGCTGTTTGCAATGTGCGACTCTGTCTCTCTCGCTCGCCGAGCCTATGCACCGTCCACGGGGCACGAGTAAACTGCACCCTTTGCATGAGCGCACCGTTTGTACCTAATTCTGACCGCCCGACGATTTTCTCACGCCGTGACATAACAAACGAAATATCGCAGCGGCAGCAGCGATCAGGCTCTTACTAAGCCCGTTCTGCTTCTTTCGTGCGTGATTGGTTTTATGCCACTGTAGCCAAGTACCAATGTAAGTGCCGTGCGTACCTATCTTCTGCGGCTGCTGCTCGCTGTTTGCAATGTGCGACTCTGTCTCTCTCGCTCGCCGAGCCTATGCACCGTCCACGGGGCACGAGTAAACTGCACCCTTTGCATGAGCGCACCGTTTGTACCTAATTCTGACCGCCCGACGATTCTCACGGCGTGACACAGTAAACGAAATAACGTAAGGGAAGGGGGGGGGGGGGGGGAGGGATTGAAAAATTGAGGGTGAAGGGACTGTGTGGGGAATCGCCAATTAAATCCACGGATTTCATTGGTTCGCGTTTATTCGCCAGATTTCACGAATTTCTAAAAACTGGAATCGCATTTTTTTCACGCACTTTTATTTGATTAATTCTGTACATTTTATTTGATTAATTCTGTGCACTGCGTTTTGTAGGCCATTTGAAAAAACTTTTGCATGAAAATATAAAATAGCTGTAATTTCATTTTATAATAAACGATCCAGGTGATTTTTTCTCACACGCACGAAAGATGAGTGTTTTATTTATTTTTTTTTTTTTTAACAAAAATGCAGGGTTTTTGTCTAACCCTGGATTTCGCGTAATGGCGCAAATTTCGCGAAGAGGAAGATTACGCGTGCATCGCGGTCGATAGTAGCGGCGCGCACGGCCACTGACAGAGCCATTTGCCTTACATACACGACCGTTCGCTCGTAGTACGTATCCCACTCGTATCCACTGTTCACCGCGCACGTTATATGCACTTCCCGGTTCTTCTCCCCTCGGTTCTTTATTTTCGCTCGGGGATTTTTTTTTATCTCTTTCTTCCTCCAATTTTACCCGCTGATCTCGGGGCCTTCGCGGCCGCTTCGGCAAACGATTATTCCACATCCGACACACAGGTAAAAAGTAGATCGGGGAATATAATTCAGGATGGAAGGCGGCTTCCTCGTTTCTTCTGCGGAATCTGACGAACCGGAGCAAAATTATTCGATATTATTTTCTATCGTTTTATATTATTTTTGTATTTTCTATTATTTTATCAAGTTTGTATCGTTGGGCGTGCTGGAAAATTATAAATCAGACGCGAAAGCTCACAGGACAATCTACGTATTTTCATTTGACGTAAAACAAATAAAATTGAAAAAAAAAAAAAAAGAAAAATACAAAAATTAATCAAACACAATTTCCTTCTGCGTTCCTTCTGCGGAATCTGACGAACCGAAGCAAAATTATTCGATATTATTTTCTATCGTTTTATATTATTTTTTTATTTTATATTATTTTATCAAGTTTGTATCGTTGGGCGTGCTGGAAAATTATAAATCGGACGCGAAAGCTCACAGGAAAATCTACGTATTTTCATTTGACATAAAACAAATAAAATTGAACCTTACAAAAAAAAAGGAACAATACTAAAATTAATCAAACACAATTTCTTTCTGCGTCCCTTCTGCGGAATCTGACGAACCGAAGCAAAATTATTCGATATTATTTTTAATCGTTTTATATTTTTTTTTAATATTATTTTATCAAGTTTGTATCGTTGGGCGTGCTGGAAAATAAATCGGACGCGAAAGCTCACAGGAAAATCTGCGTATTTTCATTTGACGTAAAACAAATAAAATTTAACCTTAACAAAACCTTAAAAAAAAAAAAAAAAATACAAAAATTAATCAAACACAATTTCCATGAATTTATATCCACGGAGATGAGTGAAACAGTCGAGTTATTTCGTGACGGTTTCTCACTCGCCGAGGAAACACGTCCGCGGCGGGTGAAGGGGGAGGGGGTAGAATTCCGATTGGCCGCAGCACGAGGTCCTTCGTGTATCCGAGAGCCAACGGCCGCATTCCTCACCACCCGGCGTACTCGGCGACTCTCGATCTTCTCTTCTCTCCCCGGTCTTCGCTCTCCGTTCGCCGCCACTTTCCACCTCTGCGCGTGGCCGCGGCCCTTTTCTACCTGGTCAATGCGGGGACTCTCGCCGCTGCTCCTGCAGCCCGCATTCCCTTTCCCCCCCTCCCCTCCACCCCTTTCTCTCTTACTGCTGCATTCGTTACTTCTCTTCTGTATTTCTTTTTATTTTACTATTGTCTAGCCTACTTCTTTTTTAATACTATTAAACCTATGTATGAAATGTGTACGTTACTCTTGGAGACATCTCTACTTAGGTCTGTCATGATGTTAAAGTTTGCATCGTTGGAATGGTACGAAAAAAAATTATTCTAGCGATTCTAAAAAGTTATTATAACGATCAATTGATATAATAATAACGATAGTGATTTTTTTATACCCGATCCTTTGTTTTTATTGAAATATTTTATTTTTTATTGTCGTTGCTTTCCAACGATGCGTAAACTTCAACGTAATTATCTCTTACGCACAATCATCGAAGTCTGCAAGAACCAGCTTTTTAGCTATCAACTAAAGCGACATCCAGTCAGAGAAAACAGGAAATTCACGTTCCTCGTGTCTTCCTGCGCGCAATCGAAGTCACAACTAGGAGACCGAGATTCGCCATGTGCAAACGCGAAGCGCGCAAACGAGTCGCGGCTTAAAACTGTTGTCAAAGTCAAAAGTTCAAAATCGTTGATAAAAATTGGCTGTCGACAAAAAAAAAAAAAAAAAACTAATCCCATCTGGGAAGCGAGGGTCTTGCACGCGACTATACATATATAGATATCGTAGCTCTCGGTGTGTTTGTGATAGGCGGATGCCAATCGTTCCTCATCGGCGTCGTCGTCGTCTGGTCGGGTCGGGTCGGGTCCGACTCGCACGCGTCCTTGGCACCTTCTCCCGGTTCGAATGTCAACGCGGCGCTTGTGTTCATCGAGCACAGCGTGCGGGAAGGGGAGGGGAGGGGGACTACGACGATGACGACTGCGAGGAGCGAAAGACCGAGTGAAAAGGCGCGCGGTAGTCGTGGATACACGTAACGTAATCGCAGTCAGCTGCTGCTCGTCTCGCGCACACGCTAATATTACGCGCTGCGTTGTAACGCGACGTCGCGTAATACCGCACAAAGGCTCACGGACGAGCGACCGGCGGTCCGCTGAAGTGCGATGCAAAGAACGAGTACAGATGTTAAAGCAACGAGCTGCACACGTGTTTATTTATTTTTTATATTCAAACAAATTATGCTTAAATATCGTCACATTTATTTATTCTAATTTTTCTTGATTCAATTATTATTCGGATCAACGCGACGACATATTTGAAACGGATTTTAGAGATAAATGAAAAAAAAAAAAAAAAAAATAGTTACGATCAGATGAAATTATATTTTTTGGATTAAATTGAAGTAATCCCTTTTTTTAAAGTTTATGAGTAACGGAAAGCATTGCTAGCAAACTATTCGAGCTGTGATTGGCTGGGACTCTCAGGCCGAGTCCAAGTTCATTTTTCTTGATAACTTTGACAGTTCTGTCAAATATTGTGTTTTTTTTTTTTAAATCAACTAAAAAAGGGTTGTAACCAGTGTTTTCAGGGGTAGAATATGCGACTTGAGAACGATGGTATAGGTTAAAAGTCGATATTTTGAAAAAATAAATTTCGTGACCCCGATTTGGGCGGTTTTCGGCCCGGCGGCCAAATCTACGATTTCTGACGAACTGTTCGGCCAAAAATTTTTTTTTTCAAAATCAACTAAAAAATGGTTGTAACCAGTGTTTTCAGGGGTAGAATATGCGACTTGAGAACGATGGTATAGGTTAAAAGTCGATATTTTGAAAAAATAAATTTCGTGACCCCGATTTGGGCGGTTTTCGGCCCGGCGGCCAAATCTACGATTTCTGACAAACTGTTCGGCCAAAATTTTTTTTTTTCAAAATCAACTAAAAAAGGGTTGTAACCAGTGTTTTCAGGGGTAGAATATGCGACTTGAGAACGATGGTATAGGTTAGAAGTCGATATTTTGAAAAAATAAATTTCGTGACCCCGATTTGGGCGGTTTTCGGCCCGGCGGCCAAATCTACGATTTCTGACAAACTGTTCGGCCAAAAATTTTTTTTTTCAAAATCAACTAAAAAAGGGTTGTAACCAGTGTTTTCAGGGGTAGAATATGCGACTTGAGAACGATGGTATAGGTTAAAATTCGATACTTTAAAAAAATAAATTTCGTGACGCCGATTTTGGAAGTTTTCGGCCGGGCGGCCAGATCCAGCATTTCTGACAAGCAAAACGACAAATTTCTTTTTTTTTTAAATCTCTCTTCGGCCGTTCTAAGAAGTTTTTAATGCGGAAGAAGCGTGGATCTGTTTTTTTATCTTCTTACCGCGCGAAAAATTTCCACCGTTTCCACACGTGTCGAGTCGCATATGAGTACGGATACTGTCGTTCGACGTTTCGTATTTACCGCCAGGGCGTATCGAGAGCAATGAGAACCTTCCTCGAGGTTATTCTGTGTACAGAGGAAGATTAAAGATTTCGCAACGCCGTGCGTCGAGAGCGAAGCGCGGCGTCGCGTTCCCCGGAGGAATCCCTCGCCGGCAGCCAGGAGCCTTGGCAGCTTTTGCTGGCGACGCGAGTGTCAACAGCGGCGGCAACGTCGCCCGTTTCGCTTCGCGCGAGCAAACCGTCGCTCGTAATCACCCCGAAACATCTGCGAATACTCGCGTTGAACCTCCTGCGACGCATCGACTTCGCTTCGCATCGACGTCGGTCCGAAATCCCATGAACCAGGCGATAAGCGCTTTCGCTGCACCGAATTGACCGACGAGACGGTAAATGATTAGTAAAAATGCGGTTATTCGTTATCATCGGTGCTACTGATTTTTCATTGGTCGAATAATTTTTAGTCCCAACGAGTATAATAAGCCAGAAATTACCGAGAAATACGAGCGAAGCTGAATAAAAAATGAAATTTACGAGCGAAGCGAACGAGCAACAACCAAAGTGCGAGAAGCCGGAGAAGATGTCGGACGAAGGGAAGAGAAAGTAATAAACACGCGTGCGTTTTTCGCGTCCGTCGAATTAAATATAGCGAGGGACGGTCGCGTTAAGTAGAGCGACCTCGTCGCACATTTGGCCGGCGGAATTTCGCGTCTCGTGAATTCCCACGGGTTCCAACCCCTCTCCACGCATATTTACGAGTGCTTTGAGTTTTTTTTTTTTATCAAACGAGATACGGGACACCGAGCGTACGTTTTTAATTGCCGCGCGCGAATTCGTCGTCAACTTTTCGTTAATCTCTTATCAGCGCGAAAAATTACTTTGCGCCGGATGCGGGAGAAATAATTAAATAATCTTCGAATCGACAGTCGAGACTTTCGTCAGAAATGTTCCAATTCAAATTTTTTTCAAAGTTTGCGAAATCGAACATTGTTTTTTCTCACAAAAAATGCAGCGCCGGATGCGGGAGAAATAATTAAATAATCTTCGAATCGACCGTCGAGACTTTCGTCAGAAATTTTGCAATTCAAATTTTTTTCAAAGTTTGCGAAATCGAACATTTTTTTTTGCTCGCAAAAAATGCAGAGCGTTGAATTTAATTGGAACGTTTTGCCGGCAAACCGAAGACACGTCGCGATGCTAGCAAAATTGCCAGGCGAAATTTACCGGAGCTGTTATTACATGTTTGCCAGCGAAATTGTGTATCGCGGTGCAGTATAATATCACGTACACGTGGTACACGGAGAGAGATACACAGCGGCAGATATTGTAGAGTTACGGGCTGCGTGTCGTATTTACGGATACAGATAGCTTATCGGCGATGCACATAACGGACGGACTGACTAATAATCTCGCCAGTCGGCAAAGTGATCGAACAGCGTCGGAACAGCCGCAGTGGGAGGCAAATTCGGGGAAGCAATTCGGTTGTAATTACACCGCAACTTGTCTCGCGCGCGTAAATCCGACAACGCGTTTCCCGGTGCATCAACGCCGCGCTTGCAAAAATGTATGATAAATGTTGAAGATTGCATCGTTGGAATGCATCGAAAATTAGAAAAAAAATTCTTATGAACCCAAAAAATCGTGGCTGGGTATGAAAAGTTATTATAACGATTAATCGTTATCATAACCTTTTAGAATCATTCGAATAATTTTAGAATCGTTGGAATAATTTTTATTTTTTTAAATTTTTGCTGCATTCCAATGATGCAAACTTTAACATCATAAAAATGTGTCAAATAAAAATAAGAGACAAAAAAAAATTCGTGAAAAATAATTCGCACTTGTGAAACAAGTAGAAAATGTTAAATAAAAATGTTTGTTGAACTTTTTTTAAAAAATATATTTATTACGTTTGTGTCAAAAAATGTATTGCCGCACAAATCGCGTGGAGAGAGCCGTACGCAAAAGTCTCGGGAAAAATATACCGCGGCTCTGTATATTCCCTCTCGCCCTCAAGACCTTGCGTCGAATCGCATTATCGGTCAAGGAGCCTCGTCGGCTCAGCGTCGAGACTATCGAGAGCCATTGAACTCGGTCGGCGAGCTCGGTGTCGTCTCCTTGGACGCGCGTCCTCGTTGAAAGCCACCCCCCCAAGAAGCGCGATCGAAGTTCTCGAATTTCTCTCCTCGCGTCTTCGGCGAATATTTTCCTCAATTGGCTTCGCGAACGCTTTTTCCCTCGCGGAGAAATTTCGCCCACTTCCATTCTACACTGAGGACAAAAATTGCTCAATCCAACAAAACGTGCGGTTACGGGCGGCGAAATAAATATTTTGCAAATTAGACAAAATATTTAATTGATCGAAGCAAACCGGTGATAGAATTAAACAAATCTCGATTAGCATTGCCGAATATTTTGTCCAATCTGCAAAATATTTATTCCACCGCCCGCAACTGCACATTTTGTTGGATTGAGCAATTTTTTTTTTCAGTGCACTTCAATCCTATTGAATATACTTTTTTTAATCTGTTTCCTTGGTGTCTTCGACTCTGCGTTTTTTTTTTATTCCTTTACTTTTCTTCGCGCACTCGTTAAGTAATTACTCGGCGATCCTGAAGTCCAGAAGGCAAATCGATAGGCGAAAGACTGCAAATTTTTCTGCTCCGGAGTTTGCAAATAAAACGAGGAGACGTGCGGACTGTCGTCGCGGGGGACGAAACGGGAAAGTACGTCGCGACGCCACAGTCGCTCCGTGCGTCGAGTCGCGGGGGCGCCGACGTCGTCGTTCCGCGCACCGAGACGAGACGACTCGTCGCCCCGCGGTTTAGTGCAGCGCGGAAAGTACGATAAAGCGGCGTGGCGCGTGGGACGTCGAAGAAAGGACGGGCAAAACCGTTAGCGGGAATGCAACGAGTCCTCTTACAAAGCAAATTCGATTTAGCTCTCCAAAGTTTGCAATTGCAATCTCGCAGTATTTGCGAAGAAGAAAAAAAATTATCTTTTGAAGATTAAAGCGCAGTTTTTATTATAAGATAAAAAGAAAAGCAGAAAATGACGGTCACTTTTGGCAAACGTCAATTGACCGAAAAAAGTGACTCTATAGACGGTTAATTGACGCAAAAAGCTGGTCAGATGACCGTAAGAGACTTGATTCGCAGTCAGTGACCGAAAAATGACTTAGATGGTAAACTGACCGAAAATGATTGTGTGATCGGTCGTTGAACCGAAAAATAACCGCTCGAACATTTAATTGAAAATTACTCAGCCGATGGTCATACGACCGGTAAAGTTACTGAGCCGGTGGTCATTTGACCCGGAAATATGACCGAAAAGTCGGCGCTGATTTAGTGGAGACACCTGAAATCCTACGGGCGTATGAAAATCACAGCCATGAATTTACCCTCGGTGGCCGGTAAATCCCGTGTCTCTGGATATGGGATATCCCCGCGGCCGCTGTCCCGAAGCCATTTACACCCAGGGATAGTCGGGGTCGGAAGGGGGAGGGGTACGAAGGGGGGGGGGGGGGCTATGGAATCGCAGGAGAAGGGGCTTACGACTTCTCGCGTACAATTGCTTCGCCGTCCGACGCTGGGCTACCGTACGTTCTATTCACGCGAAATCTACACCGTCGGTGCGAAAGTCTGGCGCACCTCCAGGGCTTTTCGATTCCCCGACAGTTAATTCCGTATAAACTTTTTTTTTACATCCACTGCAGTTCTGGAATCGCCTGGAAAATAATCAATCCCAAGACCGGCGTCTAAAAGATTTTTTTCTCCTTAGCTTCACGAAAGAAAAATGCAAGGCAAATTTATTCTAAATACAAAAATGTAGCCAATAATTTCTTTAATTTGCAAATCAACGAAAAAAAAAAAAATTATCTTACAATTAAGTCCGGCACCTCCAGGGCTTTTCTATTCCCCGACAGTTAATTCCGTATAAACTTTTTTTACATCCACTGCAGTTCTGGAATCGCCCGGAAAATAATCAATCCCAAGACCGGCGACTAAAAGATTTTTTATTTTCTTCGCTTCACAAAAGCAAAATGCAGGGCAAATTTATTTTAAATACAAAAATGTAGCCAATAATTTCTTCAGCAAAGCAACGAAAAAAAACTGCCTTACAATTAAGTCCGGCGATAGTAATGATAACAGCCCCGTCTCTCTCTCTTCCTCGATTTTATTCTGGTCCCTTATTTTTTTTTCTCTGAAGCGAGTGCAATTTCTATTCAAATTTATTCTCATAAATCCGCGGGGGCCTCGCGGCTGCGCCATCGTTACACCATAGCGCGGAGATGGGTCGTCTCCCGTTTTTCAATTTCTAAATGACTGCCACGCGCGCGCGCCACCGGCGTTTTCCCCGTGTATCCTTAAGTAATTCGAAACGTGCCGGAGTTTTCCCCGTTCGTCCCACTCTCGGTCGTCGAGTCGTTTCGCGTGCGGCGCGCACTGCAAATCCCGCGGCCTTTCCGACTCTGCTGCTGGGTTTATGTGTACATAAAACAATATATACAACACACACAGTATATACATATATATATCGTGTGTATTGTACGTCTCGGAGAGACTGGAGCTCGAAACATAGACACAAAGACGCGAATGCTGGGTTTGTGTGCAACGCGAGCGCGACGTATCGATTCGTTGTGTTGCACTTACGACCGGAGATGGACGAGACGACTGAGACGACGAGGATGATGGGAAGAAGATGGTCTACGTGGTCCCGGAGTCTTGGAGTCTTCCTCCTTTCCACGGAGACTCGGAGAGTCTCTCGCCCTGAGCGATTTTCACGCGTACAGTCAAAGTCCTTGCGAGTTTCCGACTTCCATCCTCAGCACAAACAACAGACTCGTAATCCGCGCTCGCGAAACTTCTCGCGTTTCACTGGAAACGCATCGATATCTCAGGTCGCGGCGCCCTCGCTTCTCCGCAATCCGAGCCGCCTGTTACGTTGCCCGCCCGACGGTTTAAAATGATCCAAGAACGGCGCTAACATTTTTTCGCGGGGCGACACGCGAAACCGTTGAGTAATTACATAATCGACGGATGTAATTAAATATCGAGTTTGGACGGTAAAACACATGACCAGGATTTTTTTTTACTTTTGAATAATTTTAGGCAAAGATTTCTTAATTTTCTTTTTTTAATTCTATGATTTTTTTCCGTTTGATGAACGAGAGGATCGTTGTCTCTGCCGGATCGAAAACTTGTCCGTTTTGTCAAACGATCCGGCGAAAGTTGGACACTTTTCTCGAATGTCTGTTTTTCGAAGGTACGCGAAAATTTGGCCAATACAGAGGGAGAAAGGACACATTGCGGCTAAAAGAGTCCGCAAGTTCGACGAGTTTCCATGGTCCATTTGCAGTTTTTTTCCCTTAGCGTTCGTTCCATTCTCCTCCGTTCCTATCGGCGCTTCTCGGACTCCGCCGTCTTACTTCTCGTATTCTTTCCATCGTCATCTGCTGCCTGGTTCACAATTCTCTCGTCGCCGACGAAGCTACAGTCGCATTGACAAGTTGGCGAAAAAGCTGCAAAAAAAGAACGATGAAAATATACAAAAAACTAAAACACGAAAAAAAAAGAAATAAATTCTCCTTTGCTACGTAACAGTTTTCTCAGAGGGTTGGGGTTTGAGGGGTGGGTTGAGAGGGGGTGGGGGATGAAAATGGCGCCAGTCGGCGACTCGGGACTTCGTCGACCGAGAGAACAAACGAATAAAAGCGAGCGCCACACGACTCGGCGGCGGCCGTCTCTGCGCTGCGCGGGAAGTGGAGCAGTAATCGCGTTCCTCGCGGAATGTCGTTACGAGGCAAAGCGTAAGACGTGAAAGAAGGAGACAAAGAAAGCGCGGATCCGACGAGGCACGCGCCGCGTTTTGTGCGCGGCTCCTGGCTTTTCCCGGGTAAACCAACGCGTCCACCCGCGAGAGCTCGAAAAGTCATCAGAGGCTGCGGTATAAATACGCCCTTCGAGGACTTTTCTCCTTCCGCGGGTTCGCGGCGCGAAAACGCGGATAATGAATTGTTTGAAGGCAAAAAATAAATAAATAGGAAAAAAACGAGAAAAAGAAAAATTCGCAGTGAGAAAGCTATATTAATTAAACACGAGAAAAGTTAGTCCAAATCTATCTAAAAAAAAAAAACCCACGTGTAATTAATTTTTATCCGGAGGAAATATTGTGCAAAATTAAATCAGAAATAAAATCCAGTTACACACTTCGCGCTGAGAAATCGCCATCGCGAAAGGTCAAGAGTCGAAGCGCGGCCAGTGGGAAAATTAATTGAGTCTTTTCAGTCGACGAAAAACTCGGTGCGGAATATAGTTTAATTTTTTTTTTCTTTTTCTATTGAAAACATTTCCCACGTTCGAGTCCATGTGAACGAAACGTCATATCTGAACTCGCCCTCCATAATTTCCTACTACTCTCTGGTATCTCACTGATAAAGAAAAAAAAAGAAAATCCAGTATTTACGTAACCGGAGAGAGAGTCGGGCTTAACAAAAAAAATTAATGCAGCGGAAGAAATGTCTGCAGCGGCAGAAGATTTATTATCGCGTTATCCGCATTATGCCTGGTTCGTTATAGTTTCCCCTACCCCAGTCATTCCCCTTACCGAGCTTCACATCGAGATAGCGCGGGGTACAGTGGTCGCCGCTTGTTGTTTAACATGTCCGAACTAATGCAAAGAACGCGCGGCGATCGTGCTACCCCCTCCCTCCTCCCTCCTCCCCCGCGTGTGCGGCAGGTGAGCTTGCGGCACGCAACGCAGCGCGAGTCACGTGGTGCGGTACATAAGCGCCTTGTACGACAAGTACGTACCGCACCGGACTCGTTCGAAGCCGCTCGTACGGTGCCCCGAACCTGCTGCCTGTGTATAAATCCTGCGCTACCTGCGGGTGTTCGTCGGACTTTTAAACTGAGAAAAAAAATTGCTCAATCCAACAAAATGTGCGGTCGCGGGCGGCGAAATAAATATTTTGCAAATGAGACAAAATATTTAATTGATCGAAGCAACTGGTGATAGAATTAAAAAGATCTCGATTAGCATTGCCGAATATTTTGTCCAATCTGCAAAATATTTATTTCACCGCCCGCAACCCGCACGTTTTGTTGGATTGAGCAATTTTTTTTCTCAGTGTATAAATACGATACATCGCTCGGAACTTCGTCGCCAATGTTATAACCCCTTAAGCGGCAGACACAATATTTTTTATCTGCCATATTGGGTCCGCTATTTTTAATTTTTGAATTTTTAGTTCGGATTCGTTATCAGCGTAGTTTAGAATACGCGCGCGGGGGAGGGGAGCACCACTGCCTCTTAACACTCGTTTGCGTCGTGCAAAATTCCCCGGGCGTATTTATCGCTTCCCGCGTGTGCGGCGCACTCGGCCGGGTCGGCGAGCCGTCTTGGCCGACTTGGCCGCGCGAGCGCGCACGAATTTACATCGCCACGCGAGCCACCGCGAATAAATTAGAAATTTTCAAGTGGCGGCACGAGATAAACCGCTGAAAAATGCATTTTTGATTGTCGAAACCGCGGCTCGCCGGTCTTCGAAGCCTGATGTTATTCGTCGACTCGATTCTCGCACTCGTTTGCGCTGTAAATCGTTTTTTAACGAGAGTGCCAAAAGTAGGTAAAAGAAAAAGCTATTCAGCGAAACCTTGAAAAAAAAAAAAAAAAAAAAGAAATATGTAACCAGTGTTTGTGGTGTTCTACAAAAATTAAGAGATATTAAAATCCAAAAGTGAATTCAACCGATAAAAAAAACGAGTCGGAACCGATCGTTCAGATTTCTTTTTAATACAAACCTCGTGTTAAATAATTCACCCGAAGAGGGTAAACGGGGCGAGATGAATATTCACGAAAGGGCCTCACCACTCCGGCTGAAGGGTGTGAGTCGCCCTTTGATCCAACGCGCGCCGGTTTTTTCTTATTCCTAATTAATTCCTCGCTGCCGCGACGAAAAATGCCGGGAATTTTTCCAGCCCCGCGAGTCTGCCGATTCGTTCCGCGTGAGCGACGTGGAATCTCGCGGCTTCTGAGCTCTGGGCTCAGTGCCTGGAGAAAGAGAATGCAGTCCGCAGTGGGTCTGTCGCATATACCTTACACACACACATGCAGGAATATACATATATATACAAGGCGCTCGCTTCTTTCATCGTCTGCCTCCCAACCTCCCCCACCCCGCATTATATTCGCCACTTCTCTTTTGTCAACCCTGCAAACTCGGCTGAATGTCTGCCCGAGTGGCTCAGTGCTGCAGACGCCGCGCGTCCTATATACGTCGCGAGGGCCCAGAAGACGAAGCCCGTCGCCACGGCCGTCGCGCGGAAGTCTGAGGAAAATTGCGCTGAGCAACGAGCGAGACAGCGTCGGACGATGGGAATGAGAATGCGCAAGAATCACGTGGAGAAGGCGGAAGGAACGGAAAGAGGCTGGAGGACGAGGAGAGAGTGCATCCACGTAGAGAAGAAAGAGTGCATCCACGGTGCAGCACGTGAGAATGACACCGAGGCGAGGAGGAGAGTTATCCTCGTTTCGCTTGGACAGAACGATCTCCAGAAGTTGGGAGAGAGACTCGACGCGTGTTTTATGAAAACGCCGAGAGAGAGAGCGAGAGAGAGAAAGAGAGTGACGTCGTCTCGTAAAAGCGCCAGGGAAATGGGCGCGGCCGGCGAGAGCCGGGTAATATCGAACCGGAACAGTCTAGTGCAGGCGAACGGCAACCGCCGCCCGCCACAACCATTAGGAGCAGCGCAGAGCCGCCCTTCTTCGCTCGCTCGCTTTTGCCGAACACTGCCGACGGATCTCGCTCGTTGGAGAATCGTTCGACGTTAACGTTAGCGCAGTCCAAATGGGCGCCATGTGTGGCCATATATGCTTGTTGGATAGGCAGCTCGCGTCTGACCTTCTGGTGCATCGTGGGGTCATCCCAGATTATGGATTGGTTGGGACACTCTGATAACACCGGATAGAAGGTCATGCATAGTTCTCATGTAAGATACTAAAAGTATGCTTTCCAACGATCAGCCTAACTTTTACAGGAACAATCCTGAAATTAGCCTTGCTTTTTTGGACATCATGGAAAATGGAAACCCAAGGAGATGGGTTTTGGTGCGCTAAATGCTCACAAATGGACCCTTTGGTTATCAAGGATAAACTGGGCCAGTTACCTAGAACGCCGCAATTTGCCGGAACATAGATATGACGTCAATCTAGTCAAAGCAAATCAGGTTCTGCAACAGGCTTGATGATATACGATCCAATCAACGCGGATCAGGTCCATGATGGGTTCTACATGGTCTGTTCGATGCTACCCTGGTTTCGCACAATCTGATCGAAACTAACCTCTGTTTATGCAATGTATTCAAGGCTTACGCTATTCTATAAATTGTACGTTGAAAACTGCACAATTATTAATTTGTCGCGACTTTATCTGGGCGACATTGAAGTGTCCATTCGAGTTACTGTGAAATGTCCATCCGGTTGGAAGAATCAGCACTACAGCCAATCGATTTTGTGTGATACAGCCGTGTGCAAGAATCGCCATTTCTAGAACCTATTTACGTCATATTCAGGGGCCCCAATTTACAGCCCGATTATTGTCGTCATCGTTCACTCAGGTCCGGACTGATCCTGATGTCGACACATTGTTCTTCAAGGCGACCCCAGAACGTAATACGGTCCACGTGTGCTGACGTGTGTTGGCGGTCCTAATACAGGCTATTTCCGACGCAAATCCGAATAACGGACGGTCCTCCGCGTCATCGCGGTGAACCGCAACGCGATAACCAAAATGTCGTTCATCCAATCCCACTTCGTCGACCGAAATCCACTGTGGACGCTGTTCGCTGCTACAACGGACATGCGACAAAGTTGAGAAGGCTTTCTTAACCAAACAGCGTCACTCCGGGCGAAACGCGGTGAGATTACCGAGAGCGCGTTAAAAGTTTTGTGCTCGCCATCTTGAAATTTCTTTCACAACATTCCCCGGCGAGAGAGCCGGAAGCTCGAGATGCCTTAGTCGCTCGAAAAGGTTCTCTTCTTCTTGGGTTGAGCTTACGTGGAATGTGTAACACACTTCGCGCACAATGCTTCAGCATGTTATGTGCATCTCCGGTATGTAAAACCAGCCCTCGGTGTGTACATTGCGCGTGGCGGCGGACATGGAAGGGTTGCACCTGTATGGTGCAATATCGATCGGCCAGGGTGTTACGAGGTCAATAGCTTAATGACGTAGAGCCCCTCGTGCCAGCGTGTATCATCGTGTGACGAAAGCTCTCCTCTCGGTGTGTCTGTGTATGTGTTAGGGCTTGCATGTGTGCGAAAAGGCTTGCAAGACAGGCTGGATGCAGCAGCGGTCTTTGGAGGATCGCCGAGAATCCACTTGCCGCGTGTTCTTCAGTTCCTTCCGGCGAGGCGAAGCTTTTTCGCTTGTTTGCATTAAACTTCGGACCCGAGGCAAGGACACTGATGCACTTGGCGCTGTGGACTCTTTGAGATACGTGACGACAAAAATATCGCGAGGATCTGTGATCATTTCCAGATCACGGGAGAAAAAAATAGAGTGACGATGAAGGACATTCGGAGGCTGAACTCATATTTTCCAACATGTTCCTCAATCGATTTAATTTTGGAATTAAAAAATAGAGGGATAAAAAACAGCAGCGAATCGGAAAAACTGTCGGAACGAGCTGTGTGAAGTTAATTCGACGGTTCATGAATGAAGAAGCATTGAAACGTGTCCCCCCTCGCGCGGTTTATCGGAAAATGCATCAAGCTGCTTTACGCACCCCCCAGACTGCACATAACTCGACGGGCAATTTCCTTCGGGTCGGATGCGCTTATGATGTTCACGCTATCACAAGCCCCTCGCGTGCGATCGCGCGCGAGGTGGTAAAACATCGGGCGGGGAGGGAGAAAAGTGTACGGCGAGCCTATGACGCCGAGATTGCGTTGCGTTTCCTGTCCTGCGCTCACTTCGACCCCTCACGCACACCCGTTACACAAGCTGTTTGACGGCGCTTCCGTTTTTTCTTTGTAAAATTATACTCGCATTAGCTTCGCGTTTCCTCTCGTTGCGTCGAGTCTCGAGAGCCGGAAATTTTTCAATTTTTTTATTAAACATTTTTGAAAATAAACCGTCTACCATTTCTTTAAAATAATGTTACCTAAAAAAATGTTAAAATTATCATTGCGAATAATCAGTCTGATAAAACAGTTCATCCCATTTTTCTCAACACACGGTAAAATGATAACATTATTTTCGCCTTGAAAACGGTGCGGAAACTCGCCTCAAATAAAATTACCCCGAGCCGCATAATGTCGAAAATATTTCACGGCGAAAATTGCCCGCGTCGAGGTCGTTGGGGGGGGGGGGGGGGGGGGGGGGACGAGAAACCGACAATTTTCCAATTCCATCGCGATTAAAGCCAGAAGGTGGCTTGCTGCTGTGTGCACCGATGCCGGAGCTCTACGACCCCGGCCACGGAGCTGCTGCTGCTGCTGCTGCTCTCGCCCACCTTGGTAATCTACTCCGCGACCTATTCGAGGCTCTCGTCCCGCGGCGTTAACGGCTTCGTTAGACAGAAACACGAGATTCGTGGCCGTTGAGCCGCGTTCCTCACTCTGTTCCCTCGTTCCCCGGCTTCCCACTTGACTTTTCCCTTTGCCCGCGGGTCATGAGATCGGTAAACCCCGAAAGGGAGAGAGATTCTCGAAAACCCCTCACAGAGTCGTCGGGAATTCAACCTGGAGATGTTTTTCGTCGATTTAAACTCGGGATAAGGTAAAACGGACGAGAAGAATAGCGCGAAAAAAAAAAAGAAGAATTCAGAGTGGAAGCGAGAAAGCGGAGTGAAGACGTTAAAATGATCGGAGAAGGGGGGGAGAGTTGACTATTGATTTTGCTTGTCGAGGGCCGTTACGTGGCCGCGATAGAGGGAAAAAGTTTTTACTTCACCCACGCGCAGAGGATACTTGGCTCGCCGGAGAAACTGGACGACGCCTGGCTTGAGCACGTCTGACGTCATGGAGCGTCGCTATCTTCATTATTCCGCCGCCGCAGCCGCCGCTGCTGCTGCTTTGAACGAAAAGTTTGGTGGGTAGGGGAGAGTCTCTTTAGGTTTCTATGGTAATAGGGTTGATCGACTTAGCTTGTTGTTGGCCGTTCTCCATTCTGCATTTTGGTTAGCACGTTCGAAGTGCAGACGTTGACGATTGCTTGTCCAAACTGTCTTCACTCGATGGTTGTCGAAATATCTTGCGACGTCTTCGGAGAGTCAACGTCCCGCGAAGTTGGACACGGACAATCGTGTCTTCAACATCCGATTGAACCTATCGCCGACGACAAAGCTAATGGCGCAGACAAATCGCCTTGGGGGGTCCATATTCTTTGCACGGAGGGCTTCAAACCGCTGGGTTCGTTAAAAAGTGATGCGAAAGTTCTGGAAGAACCGTCGGAGGGCGTAAACCAGTAACGAGTAAACTTCGCGCAGCCGCCATTATGTGGAAAGCATGAATAGGGCTGGTTTGGGAGTGGTCGGAAATACTCTATTAAAATGTTCGCGAGCAACCGTTGTTGTGTCGATAGAAAATTAAAAAATATATTTTTCGTGGTCAAACGGAAGCAGCTTGATGCTATTTTCTTCACCACGAAATGACTCATTCCCGCGAAGGGGTTTAACATCGTCCAATCATTCATTGACCCTCTCGTCGTGCGCGAGATAATCTCGTCGCGAGACACGGGCGGAACTTATCGCTTGAGAAAATCGCGAGAATCAGCCTCTCGAGTACGTCACGTATAGACGGCGCGGCGGGTGAAGGACGAGGAAGTGGAACGAACCGAGCGGATCGACGACGGAAAAACGGCGAAGGCTCTCTCGTGTCGGCTTCTTCGAAGCTCCGCTCCGTGAGACGGACTCGAAGACACAATGGGGCCCGGATAACATCGGCCGAGACAAGGAGAAACATCATTGAACGACGATGACAATCGACAATTATCTAATCGCTGGCGCGCGATCTCTACCAGCGGCGGCTTTTCACGGGTGGTCCCGGGGCAAAATATGTTGCATTTTCTCGTTCAACTCGGTTGGATAACACGGCTTAGTCACGGACGAGGAGGAGGAGGAGCGGATCGGCCGCAACCCTCACGCTAAAATTAGTTTCTCCCGACGAGGAGAAGCGGACAAGCGCAACGAACGTACGTGGGTTATGGAAGGAGGCGGCTGGAAAGTGACGAGCGTCGAGTATTTGCCAACGCACCTAACTCGAATATTAAATGTCCCGCGTTTGGGATTATTATTTAGATTCACCAGTGAGACTTCAGGATTCATCCGAAGACCCCAACGCCAAATACAAAACGTGTCGTAGGCAAAAGACAATGGAAAAATGAAAACAAAGAAGCTTCCTGGGAATTTTATTTCACCCCGAGAAAGTTCGTATCGGTGATCCTGCGAGGTGCGGACCATTCGTTGGGAAATGGAAAATTGAAGTGTGAATGAAGCGGTGCGTCGAGTGACCCCGGTCGTCCTTGCAGGTGCCCGGCAACCCATACTCGCACATACGCAAGGGCCCTCGTTCCCGGTGAGCTCACGGAACTGGAACAAATGATTCGCGCGAAACGTAACACACAGACACGGGCATACACACATCTTCCATGATGGGCTTCGCGGTCTCGCTCGCTATCTGCCTAGGCAACCTCTACGTGTAGTTTCGCACACCATCGCACCCGGTTGTTCTCTCCCCAAGCGCGGAGACTCGCTTCTCCGTCGATTCTCTCCTCTCCTCGTGTTGTGTGTGCGTCTGGCCTGGCGTACGGCAACCGAGCCGGCGCTGCAGACTCTACCAGCGACTGCGAGAGCCATGAATATGCATCAGCTCCACACTACCGACTGCACAAATCATAGTCCCTGCGCCGGTTACGTAGGGCAGTTACTCTCGCTGATGGTGGTAGTGGTGGTGGCGACCAGAAGGGGAAGTCGAGCCGCGTCCGATCTAATTCCTGCCAGTTAACTTCAGCGAACTAGCGATATCAACAGAGGCGGAGCATACACGTCGCCCCTGTTATTCGTCGCCCACCAGTCTCTCTCTGGCTCTACTGTCTCTTGCATTCTGGATGGACCTCCATTTCGAGGACGATGCTGCGGCAGCAGCAGCAGCAACAGTCACCCTGGAAAGCACCGGATCAACAAGAGCTGCTGTTTATCCGCCATTTCTCGCTACCAACGCGACGCAGTCGAAGCCGGCAAGTCGCTACCCGGTTCTGTTGGTCGCCACTCGCTCTAGGCTATTTGAACACCCCTTTAAAGGCCTAAAGGAATTGGAAATTCGGCGACTGTCGACGAAGTTGAAATATTTAAGACACCATACTTCGTTTTTAGGCTAAATATGGAAGTTAGATTTGTAGGAAAAGGTTCCGGAAGTCCGGGGATTAGTGGCAACAGGTTTTTTTGTGGGGTGGTCGGGGCGATTTGACACAACTTAACCGAATTGGACTTCGACTACCAGGCGAACTTTCTTGATCCCGTAAATGGATTCATTGGACGGAGACTCTGAATCTCCGAGGACTTTCGCTCGAGGATGCGACGGAAGAAGCGTGACTTTATTTGGGAAAATCGTCGCACCATCTTGGCTCTCGTTTACTCGCTCTCTTTATCACTCGGGCCGGTGAATTCGCGGAGAAAGTCTCGAGCCGTACGCGCGATCCACGTTGCGCAACGCGCGGGCCGTCCGCGCGTCACTGACGGTTCCGCTTTTTTTTTCTCTTCCGCACACGCGAATGTACGATTCACGGGCCCCGGATTCGTGCGAATTCGCGAGAATCCGTTGTCCGTGGAAGGCTGCGTTTCCGCACTCGTAACGTCGTGTGGAATTTTTCTCACGCGGTCGCTGCTGCTTTTTTCGACCGCTTCAGTCGGCATCGACGCGCGTAGCCTGTTTTCTTGGAAACGTCTAAGTGACAACACGGAGCGATGAAATTAAATTACATAGAAATAAAAAGAGCAATATTCCTGAAATATCCACGTCAAACTATTTATTTCGTGAGCCTAAAACGAGCTCACAACGCACGAACGTTGACTCCAAAGCATCTGCGAACATTCTCCGAAATTTATGTCAAGCTGAATAAATATTGAGAAAATGAGTGCCAGATAACGATTGATACTCGGTTGATTCAGCAACTCGTTCGTTTGGCCGCCAGACCCTCGCGGAGTCGCCTCAGCTGCTCCCGACGATCGTTCCTCGCGCCGAGAAAGACGTTGAGCTTTCGCGATTCTCGGGGCGCGCTTCGGTCGACCTCACCGCACGCGGGCCAACCGATCCACACAGGTCCGGCGTTCCACAGAAGATCGAAACCGCCGACTCGGATCTCGCGACCCGTGAGCTCGCCCTCGATGTCCAGAACGTTCAGAACGTCCTCGAACAGGTCGTACTTGAGGCGACGGTCGACGTCGTCGGTCGGCGTCAGGGCGGGCGAGGCGTTTATCTCCAGCAGCCAGGGTCGCAGATTCTCGTCGAGAATCACGTCGTAGCCGTACAGCTCGAACGAGTTCGCCGTATGCATCATCACCGGCTGGACGGACTGAAGACTTCCCATGACGACGCCTGAAGAGCCGCGAAAAAGGAAGAATTTATTTTCGTTCCCATTTGCGTTCCGGTCAAGGATAAGGAGACCTTATCACAATCACCTGCGATTCGCTGAAAAAGCTCCTCGACGGGACGAGGTCCATGACGAGCAGTGAGGTACTCTCTGACCCTGAGGAGACTCCACTTGCGACCTCGTTTGCCGGCCGAAGCTTCGTCGTTCGTGCAATCGTCAGAGCCGGGATCCATCCACGTTGGTCGCGCGTTCAGTTGGATGGACATGTTGGTCAGGTGGACTCGGCTGTCGTCGATGCTGTCGAGCGAGAACAACTCGCCCGACAGACGAGCGAAACCCTCGCGGGCGAGCCATACTATCAGCGGCCGGAATGACGTCACGAGAACGTAGATGCGGAGATCGAACTTCCTGCCTGTTACACGCGTTACTTTACATTATTCTGATTACGCCAACTTGACGAAAAACCACCCTCAACGCAATAAGGTTTTTTTTTTTTTTTTTTTTTTTTTTTCGTCTTGTTTCTATTTATTTCTATTTATAAAATTAATAAAATGTTGATCTGAGCCTGGAATCAAAATCATTGATGTACCTGCGAGTAAATACGGATTCTCCAGGTACTTCTGCGCGACGTAGCTGATGGCGGCGCTGTCGCCACTCTCATCGCCGTCCGTTCTCGCGGTGATTCTCGTTCTCAAGTCAGCAACGTCCCTGAGACGTCTGAACAGGAAGATCCCTCGGCCCTGCGATCCCGCGGACGGCTTGACGATCCACGTGCTGCCGTCCTGCCGGCGGAACTCCTCGACGAGCATTCCGTACTCGTTCGGCAGCTCGAACGTGACGGGCATCGAGTCGGCGAGCTCGGCTTCCCGCGAACGCCCGGATTTCCTCAGGAGCCGCGCGAAACGACGCAAATTTCGCCAGAGATAATTTTTCCGTGTGAGCTCGTGATGATTCCGGAAGTGGGGAATCTTTTGGCGGTCGTCGAGCCTGAGGTCGAGGGCACCGCGAACCTCCGACCTCTCGCACCACCAGAGGCTCCAGGTCGTGTCTGTCGGGTCGGTCACCTGTTTGAATCGGGAGGGTCAAGCACCGAGTGGTGCTTGACCAATCTACACTGAAAAAAATTCATAGTTGTGATTACCAATCGTTGGTCAGAGCTATCAATATTTTAGTAACTGCAACCAATATTTTGGTAGATCGAACCAATGATTGGTAATCGCAACTACTAATTTTTCTTAGTTTGCAACGCTAGTCAGGCCCTGGTCAGGACCATGTCATCCCTGTCCGGGCCTAATCAGTGCCAGGCTCGCACCAAATAGTGACGCTACAGATTTTTTACCAGGATTTACTTGAGAAGCGGCAAAGCACTGAAAATATTTGCACCGAAATTCTGGTTAAAAATTCTTGAAAATGTTTCACTTTTTGAGCAAACGTTATTTAATATTCGAAACTTTCGAGCGAAGTCAGCTCGCTTGTTGCAGGAGTGAAGTATGATTTTCGAATCAGGTTATCGAAGGGAAAATTCCTGATATTGAACCGGTTATTTAACGAGCCGAGTGTATCGACACTTTCACTTATCCACCTGCGTCCAGCCTCTCGCGAGCATCACGTTCGCCTGCGTCGACGACGCGAAGTCGCAGCGAAACTTGATGACCCTTCCGTCGTCGCGCATCTTCTGACTTCCATAAATATCGTCGTTACGTTTTTTTCTTCCTTTGCCGACCGGACGATAACGTGAGATTCGCGATTGATGCAAAAATCTGCGACTGTCGGCCACGTTCAGAGCTGGCGATTTTTTTCTCGGTCCTCTTTCAACTCATTTCACGTCGAAGAAAAGAAAGAGAGGAAAAAAAAAATTTAGCCACGATTTTTTTTGCCATTCTGCTTCTCGAGATACGAGTCGTGCGGTTTTTCGGCTGGCACGGACGGATTTTCCGCATTCGATCCACGCGCCGCGAAGAACCCGGACGCGACCGGTCGGTCCATTGTGCTGCTCGCCGCGACTTCGGGAGCTTCGGCTCCGCCGCTTTTCTCATCTCTGTTGCGATTTTTCTCGCGGCGCATTTCTCGCCGGCGTCTGTGCTCTCCTATTTTTTTTTTTTTTTTCGTCCTCACCCCCCGAGGCACACGGGGATGAAACTTCTCGTCCTCGAATCCTTCTCTTTCACACAATATTCCATGCTCGATCTCTGGTGCACGTTACACTGTACTTTGGAAAGACGTGAAGGAGACGGGAGAAAAAAAGACTAACAGCCGCGGCAGTTTCTGCATAGAAAAGCTGAATACATTGTGAGCAGTGTCAACGTCGACGAATCTGTAGCAGTGTCACGACGGATTCTTCTTATTTTTTTTCTTGGAGCTCGAACGTAAGATTGTATTTTATTTAAGTTAAAACTGGAACGTAAAGTTGAGTCTGACTCACAATCAAACTTGGAGGTAAACTTGTGTTTTATTTGAGTTCAAGCTTTAACATGGACTTGAGTTTAATTAAAGTTCAAGCTTTAACATGAACTTCAGTTTGATTGAAGTTCAAGCTTTAACATGGACTTGAGTCTGATTGAAGTCCAAGCTTTAACATGAACTTGAGTCTGATTGAAGTTCAAGCTGCAACATGAACTTGAGTTTGATTGAAGTTCAAGCTTCAACATAAACTTGAGTTTGATTGAAGTTCAAACTTGAACATGAACTTGAGTTTGATTGAAGTTCAAACTTGAACATGAACTTGAGATTGATTAAAGTTCAAACTTGAACATGAACTTGAGATTGATTAAAGTTCAAACTTGAACATGAACTTGAGATTGATTAAAGTTCAAACTTGAACATGAACTTGAGATTGATTAAAGTTCAAACTTGAACATGAACTTGAGATTGATTAAAGTTCAAACTTGAACATGAACTTGAGTTTCATTTAAGTTTCAAACTTGAACATAAACTTAAATTTGATGTAACCTTCAAACTTGAACATGAACTTAAATTTTATTTAAGTTTAAGCTTCAACATAAATCCGTTCGACAAGCGGAAGCCACCGAAGCCGCCGAACACAGAAATTCCGTCGCGCCACGCGACACCGTCGAGTCGTCGGAATCGACGAAGCCATTCGGCGAAGAATCATCGCGGCCCGATGCACGACACTCCGATAA
This sequence comes from Itoplectis maculator, assembly GCA_964034905.1. Lineage (NCBI taxonomy): Eukaryota > Metazoa > Arthropoda > Insecta > Hymenoptera > Ichneumonidae > Itoplectis > Itoplectis maculator. The sequence goes on from OZ035869.1 coordinate 3,618,625, forward strand.
CACGGCGTCTGAGTAATGGCACTCGCGCGGCTCAATGGAACGAGCGGCGGGCCATTCACCTGCCGAGTCTCGTCCCAACCTGTCTCATTCTCTCCCTTCGCCCTCCTCCCTCTCCCCCATCCCATTTCTCCGCTATTATCCGCCTCATCGTTCCATCTTCCCACCTGTGTCCCTCCCCTCTTCTCCCTCATTCGTCCGTCGTTCGCCCCCGCGCGGATCCAAATCGTGTTTACCCTTCGGTCTCCCTCACTATGCGTGTTCTCGTCCGGTCTGTGGGCCAATGGGCCTGCTACTTGAGGGCGGGAGGGGAGGGGAGGGGGAGGACCACTTTGTCAATGACACCTTCGCGTTCGCACTCAATTTCTCTTGTGGCGCCTGAAACTCGCGTGACTCGGTGGCAACAACCCCCGACAACCCCCGACAACCCCTCAACAACCCCGACAACAGCAGCGTCTTCGTCGTCGCTGCGTCCAGCTCCTACGTCGTCCTCGTCCCCCGGGAAGCCGCGCACGTTTCCCCGAAGACGACGCCAACAGTCACGTCACCCGTGTACACGTTACGACTTACGACAAGACGCGCGCGGTCACGTTGGCCCGTGACTCACCCGGTCGATTAAGTCATCGGCGACTCGGATATGGCTCCGGCTTACCCAGTCGCAGTCGTCCGAGTTTTTATCTCCAACGCGAAGCATCGCGACGTAATTGAACGAGCTAAACCAGCCGCGGCGGCGTCGCAGCGCTCGTTTCGCGGTTGTTTTGCGACGGTTGAAGTGACCAACTGGGGCCAATGTGTTTGCGTTTTGATGCGGAAATCGAGGATCGCACGAGTACAGCCCTGTGGACTCGGTTCGCCCTTTAGTCTGGGCCATCGATGACCTCTCTCAGCATCTCCGCCCTTCGCCCCCCTTCTCCATCCCACCTACGCCCTCTGTCCACCCTTCATCGTGCAGCTCGTGAGAAGATTCAATTTCCGGTCGACGAGAGGGGTGAAGAGGACAGGGACTGGGACTCTGGGTGCAGGGCTGAGGGAAAACGCAGCGCGCGTGGATCGTTTCGTCTCTTTCTCGTCTTGCTTCTCGCTCGTTTCTCTCTCATCTCGTTTCTCTCTCGTCTCGTTTCTCTCTCGTTTCCCTCTCGCTTCTCGCCGGATCTCCGATCCTCGGCACAGGACACAAAAGCCCTCGATATCACGCGCTCTCCTCACGGTCGATTTAATTAATTCGCAATATCGCGCGGACGTCCTCCCCCTCCCCCGCCCTCCCTTTCCCCTCTCGTTATGACTCTACCCGACCGCGTTGCCACCACCCGGTACGTAACGTCGTTATTGGCGCGCGCGTTTTCCGCGACACAGAATATTGACGGGACTGCGTCGGCCGAATGTCGGTCGTCGCTGCTGAATTCGTCGTCAACGATGAAAATTCGCTACAGCAAAAAAAAAAAAACGAAACAAAATTTGAATAGAAATCATGAATCTCATCATCGACGTCGTCGATGCTCGTTTGCCGAGCCGCCGAGACCGCCGGACCCTCCACCACTTCGAGTTTTCCCTCTCAAACGGCTTCACAAACCCGAAGTGGAGGGTGAAAGCCGCTCCCCGGCATCGCGAACGTGTTTTCTTTCACCCTGAAGACGACGCCCTGAAGACGACGCGAAGCGGCTACTCAGGGACTTTATTCCAGGAGGCGTGGGGGGAGGGGGTGGTTAGGGGGTAGGGGCGGCGTCCACCCCTTCGCAGTGAACCGGGCAACCCGGGCGTCTTGCCTCGTCATCATCCGCCGTGCAAACGTATTTAACGAAGGCTCTTAACGTTTCCCGAGTCTCTGCATTCCCGTCTTCGGCCTCTTTCCTCTTCCCCCTCCAGTCACCACTTCTCCCAAAAGCAACCGACTCGACGGAAAATCCTCGCTGACACTTCCGGGGAGGCCGGATGAGGCCGAGGCGCACACGTCGAGAATAATTCCTCGACGATTCGCGCGGCCTTCCTCGTCTACGTCGTCTTCGTGTCTCAGCCTTCGGCACGCGATCAAAGTCAATGTCAGAACCGCGACGACGTCGACGACGTCGACTGGGGATAAAAATAATGCTGGCAGCAGCAGCAGAAGCTACAGCAGAGGAGGTGGACCAGTCGTCGTCGTCGTCTTCGTCGGCTGGCTTGAAGAAATATATCTATATTGCATTTCCTGGGTCGGTTGGTCAGCGCGAAGACGCGCAAAATATCGTCGGTCAGTTTGGCCGGACACATCGGCCGGATGAGTCGAATTTTCGTGTCCGAGGTCGTCCGAAGCGGATTCCCGAGCGACCACCTGACCTGTCTTCGATCCTCGCGACAATGTCCTCGTTGCTGTCGTCTCTCTGTGCGAGATGCTGCTCGCCACTTCAGGATCATCGTCGTCGTCGACGTCGTCGTCGTCGCGGCGGTTCGTTCGGATTCTGGGATTGCGTCGGCGCGAGGCGACGCGACGACGGATACGACTACGTCGCCTATTCGGCTCTGTCTGATCAGGTAGGGTTAGGTCGATTTCTACTACGATGTCATCTCTCTCGGGCTCAACGATTAGGATGGATTCCAATTGCTTTTGACAACAGTCGCAGTGGATGCCAACTTATGCAATAGTTAGATATCTTACAATCGTGTTGACAGTGTCCAATCTGCGCATCGGAGAAAGTGCAACAGTGCAAGTTGCGAGACAACTTCGAAATGTCGAACTATTTTCATCAACCCATGCGTCGCAGTAGTTTTACTCAACTCGTCGAGTCGAACTATCGACACTCCTCATTATACATCAAAAAGCCTGACGAAAATAAAAAAAAATAGCCTGATGCACACATTCGATGGCAAAGTGCATAACCGATAATTGCACTCGCTCGTCGTATAAGTAACCATCTTAAATTGAATCCTCGCTGCGACTACTACATCGCTGCGGAATCTTCCGGGAGGAGCCCCAGGTGCGCCCGAGACTCGGAGACACTCTCACCTTGCTAGGCTCTAACGCCGGCTGCTTATAGGCACAGCAGCAGCAGCCGCATCCTCCTCGCCGCGGCTATTTCCACCTAATGGCTATAAGTAAGCCCGCGCTCGGCTCTATCTTCATACATATTCCGCGTGCCGATCGAGCCGAGGGAGGAGACGCGAGGTGTGCAGGCGCCGCGGTCTGAGCGCCTCGATTATCGAGAGTGCCTCGACCTCGGGACTTTCCGTATGTTGCTGTTATTATTATTATTATTATTTTCACAGCGATAAACCTGTAACTGTATATTCGGGAGGGTTGCGTGGGCTGACTTTAATGGATGCGGCTTTTCCGTCTGCGCTGGCGGGGGGGTTAAATGTATTTCTATATACATAAATATATGCTAGCCAAATAATAATAATAATAATAATATGCACAGAGTCGTCATGTACGTAAAAAGTGAACACGTGGAGATGAAGGAGGACAACACCTCGAGTATACCTGTCACGTCGTGCACTTACCGACCCAGACAATGCACGGCACTCGACTTTCCCCCTCCCCCCTTGCCCCTTCTCCTCCTCCTCCTCCTCCTCCTCCTTCCCTCTCCGCCTTCCCCTCTCCTTCGCTCACCCTCGAGACGTATCCCCGGCTACACTCACATTTGTGACGTTCCTCTTTCACGAGTGAGTCAGGGCAGAGGGGGAAGGGGGAAGGGGGGAGGGGCCGAAAAAAAACGAAGACAGATAAAGAGCAGACGTTACGGCAGCGGAGGGAATGAAAGTAGGTGATGGACGAGTGCGGAGTCGAAGTGGCGTTGAACCGCGTCGGGCGGGCCCGGCGAAGCCGAGGAACGCCGAGGCGAGTAGCATTTCGTGTGTGATTTTCGCGTTTACCGACAAACGGCCACGGGGCCAAACCCGCAATTTGGCTTCCTGCATATTCCGGGGCGCGATTCCGGGGGCTTTGCGCCCCCTCCCCCCGCCGATCATCGCGTGGATACCCGATTCTCGGTCCGACGTGTTTGGCGTTTGATCGATGGACCGTTTTCTGGAAATAGTCGGCGCTCCGGTTTACAGCTGCTGAGAAATATGGAAATTAGCACTTTGGACTGTGGGACGTTGATTTACTGATAATTTGAATTTTCGGATAATTTGAATTTTCGGATAATTTGAATTTTCGGATAATTTGAATTTTCGGATAATTTGAATTTTCGGATAATTTGAATTTTCGGATAATTTGAATTTTCGGATAATTTGAATTTTCGGATAATTTAAATTTACTGACAATTCGAATTTACTGATAAATTGATTTAGGGAAGAATTTAAAAAAATTAGCAACTTGTTAATTGCGCGCTAATTAGTCCCCTAATAATTAGGATAAATTTACGAACCCCGTGATGACACATAAAAGCCATTTTCCATTTTGCCCCGTCCGTCTCCCTCCGTTCCATTCATCGCAACGCGATACGCCTACATTTTTTTTTTACTCTGTTTTGTTTATTCTCTCCGCGTAATTGTCGGCGACTCCGCCACACGATAAACGGTTTCGCATTGTTCGCGATATCAATTGAACTTAATTGCGCCGGGGGTATTCGCCATTTAATTTTTGTCTCTTCGCTTGTGTTTCAGGTCGAAGCGGGCGACGTTATTCTCAGGGTAAACGAGGTCGACGTCAACCGATTCACCACCAAGGAAGGTGGGCTAATTACTTTTCCGTCGGCCCTCGCGCCGCCGCCGTTGCCGGGAATTTTATTAACGAGAGACTTTGAGGCGTTTCTCTCGGCGCGAAATTCGCGCGGGAGAAATGGCTCGGGTTCGCCCTTCCGAATAATCGACTAAAACCCGACGATTTTCCGGCGGCGATTTCCGCGTTTTCCGATCTAATATTATTTTTGGTGAAATTTCACGGAAATAAAAAATCAAATTTTTTGAGTGTTTATAAGATTTATGAAATTTTGAGCGATTTTTTATTCCGTGAAATTTCACGGAAATAAAAATTCGGTTTTTTTTTAGTGTTTATAAGATTTATGAAATTTTGAGTGATTTTTTATTCCGTGAAATTTCACGGAAATAAAAACTCAATTTTTTTTTGTGTTAGATTTTTTATTTTTAAGCGCTCAGTGTTTACAACCCCGAGAATTTTGCTGTTAAGGCTGCTGCTGCTGCCGCTGCAAAATCGACTTGGTCGAAGTGATCGATGACTCACCGACGCCAATATCGATGATTTTTCCTTCCCCTCGCATTTCCCGATTAGATTGCAGCCACTATTCATCCGCCGTGCGAGCCGCCGCCATTTTACGCGCAAGATTTCTGACTTCCATCGCCGAGCGATTTATAATCCTGTCCGAGATGACGAAATGCCAAACGGCTAAAGGCTAATCGCGATGCTCGTTGCCGTTCCTCGTTTCATCGACGATTTATTTGACCATAACCGATGCTATTTGTGGACCCTGAATCGCTCGACTCATAGGCAGAAAACTTTGCGTCGGTTGCGTAACACGTTATCATTTTTCTGTTAAAAAAAAAAACTAGGAAAAAGTTGTTTGTCCGGAAATTAAAAGTTTTTACGGAAATAATTGATGACTTTTTTATTTTTCATTATTCAACTCGCTGCAAATATAAAGATTTTTTACACAGCATCCTCGCTGTCAGGCGCAGAGATTGATTAACAAATTAGCTCAGGGTCTATTTATACGCGGGCGGAGTTATTTCCGCGGATGCTGACGCCACTGTAATGCGGATTGAATGGCGTTATGAACGTTCTCGCCGTAACGAGTCGATAATAGTCGTTTATTTTGCCCGGACGGGGATGATTAATTATAAAATCGTTCTTGGAAATGTTCGAAAAAAAAAAAAAAAATTAATTAAAAATAATTCTCATAACAAGAAAACAATAACTTCATCCTATTTTCGTTTTTTTAATTTAACAGTTTTGTCAGTTAAAAAAAAAATAATAAAAAATTCGAAGATTAAAACATGATAGAAATTTGGGAGGATCAATTTATCGATCTCCGTGCATTCGCATCGCTCGATCCACTCGAGCCACTCGGTTCATCCGCGTCACACCCCAAACAATCACTTCTGCCGTGTCGCGGTTATGTCAATTTTTAACCTTTATTTTTTCCACATTTTCTTCCAACCAAATTTTATTTTTTAATCGTCCAATATTATTGACAATTTTTCCCTGTGACTCTCGTATCGCGACTCTTCGCTTCGGATACTCCAATGGCCCTCGAGATTGAATTGGACAACACGAGAGAAAATCGAATACGTGAGGCGATTGATCCCAAAATATTTTTAAAAAACTGCGTCATTTCTACAGATCAACATTTTCGCAATTCCACTTTCTCTTATTTATTTACTCCTCAAACAACCGCGAAAAAATCCGAAAACCAAAAATTCCCCCAAACCGCCAAACACCGAAATAATTTCCCGAAAGAGCACTTTTTGTCCCCTCGTTTTTTACATCTCTCGTTGAACCGTCGATTATTGGCCGCGCGCGCGCGCAGTGCGACAGTGCGCAACACGCGATGTAATCGCTTCGCCGATAAAAAGCTCCTTAAACACGTTCTTCACGTTGCCTCGTAAAACTGAGGCTTAAACACTGCTGGCTCCCCTCTTCCCCCTATCCCCCCTTCGCTCCCTCCCTCTCTTCTTCCTTGCCTCCTCTACCTTTTTTATTTTTATTACTCTTTTTTTTAACGAACCCTCGGGTAATTGCCGAAGAGTTTCAATGAAAAATTCGCGGTGGGAGTTTTTGGCCCACAGAGTTTTTTTTCGCGGTGGCATCGATCGCCCGGGTCGCCCGGCGAAATGCATTGCCCTCTATATACATGTATACTATGTTTATAGCGACTCTCAACGTGTACATATATTTATCAGGCTATATATATGTACAGACCGGGACTCTTGTATACATATAGAGAGCCATGTATACACGGATAGAGGCAGATAAACATATATACATGCATACATGTATATAGCGGGCGATATGCATTTCGCCGGGTGCTGAGAGCCGTCGAGATATGCGGCGAACGCGGCGCCAACGCGCGTAGCACGCGAAAACGCACGAGGCGAGCGCGAGCCTCGCTCGCAGTGCGTCCCGCGCGCATTGTTCCTGCTTCCTGCGGTTCTCGAGAGCCCGGCCGAAACTCCCGCTCGAGCCTCTCTCCCCCCCCATTCCCTCCTCGTTGGGTTCTGACCCACAGACGCCAGGAGACACAACAGACACACCGCGACGACGACCAACTTGCGCTTCGCTCTCCGGTAATTCGCTCGGCCATTCGCACCGACATTCGGATACAAGACGCGTTTTTCCCACGATCGCGCATTCGTCTCCCCGCGCACTCGATATTTATTATACCGTCCAATGTCCTCGATTTCTCGCACCGCGCAACATTTTTCACTCGGTTCGAGAGAGGAAAAATATTGAACGAGATATTGGAAATTGAAGGAAAAACCTGCGTTAAATTTTTGATAATTTTTTTTATAATTTTTTATAGAATAGGGTCGATGTACCGTTAGTGGCCACTGTACTTATTGTGGCCATTTTTATTATTTTATTCTTCAAATTATTTTTCCCTACAATTACACGTTCATTTTTTTAACAAATTCATTTCAATTCACTAAATGACCTTTTTTTTATGCGATTAAATGTTTTGATTTATTCCTTTGAATGAGATGGCCACAATTGGCCCTAAGATGGCCAAAAACGGTACGTCTACCCTAGTTGAAATAAAATATGGCGGAATTCAATAAAAATAGAATTTTGATGATTTTTTGTAAAATAAAATATAAAATATAAAAATATAAAATAAATTATGATTATAATAGTAGTAATGATGGTAATGATAATTATCTGTAATTTCTCCAAGCGCAGTGGTCGGATATTCGCGCGAACGTCAACAAGATCGCATATGCGATCTCCGCTCGCCCCAGGGCCTTGACAACGAGATCACCTCGCGAGGCAATTGAACCTTGACCGGCATAAAGCAGACGCGAGGCTCGAATTTTCCCCCTCTCTCTTTTAATCCGCGACGCGTCGGGAATACTCGCGGGTGCGGCGACGGCGGCTTCGCCAGCTCGGAAACCAGGCGAAACACAGCGGCGCACCCGAAACGCTGCTCACGTAACTCACTTTATTCGCGCAATGAATTCGCAAATTAAATTCAATTAATTCCAACGATAAATTGGAAGCGAAATTCAATAGCATTTTTTTTTTATAAAAAAAATTCGGCGTACAATTTTTCCGGGTTATTCGCCTATAATTCGACGTGTTATAAAAACGAGCGAAAAATTGTGATTTTTACGTCAGGTCAGTTTGCACCAACGATGAGAACGTCAGAGTCGGACGCTGGAGCGAAACTCATCCCAGCCGGCCGGCTGGGTTCGAGTCGCGACGGCAGAAAACTCGTTTTCCTCACATGGCAGTATAGCATAATACCGGGTGGGGGAGGGGGAGGGGGGGGGGGGGCGAGGAGGCGGACGACGGACGCTGAAGCTCGAGACGCTGCAGCACGCACGGAATTCCGCAGTTGTAACCGCGAGCCGAAGGCAGCGAGAACGCGAGTCGCGCGGGTAATGTCGCACGTTGACTTCTCGACACGTTTATACCAATTCGCTAATTTACGATTCGCATTTGGCCCACATCTCTTCTTCCCCTCGCGCAAAAAAAAAATATATAAAAAAAAACTAGAGACAAACGTCAATCTCCGTATCTCGGTAAACAATAAGATAAAACAAAAATAAAATAAAAACGTTGGCGAAAAATCGGAAATTGGTCGAGCGTTCCCTCCCCCCCAATTCGCTAATTTACCAATTCGCATTTGGCCCACATCTCTTCTTCCCCTCGCGCAAAAAAAAAAAAAAAAAAAACTAGTGACAAACGTCAGTCTCCGTATCTCGGTAAAAAATAAAATAAAACTAAAATAAAATAAAAACATCGACGAAAAATCGGAAATTGGTCGAGCGTTCCCTCCCCCTAATTCGCTAATTAGCCAATTCGCATTTAGCCCAGATCAGCTCCTGACCTCGTGCAAAAAAAAAATCTCCAGTGACAAACGTCAATCTCGCCGGAAAAAAAACCTCGAAAAATCGGAAATTGGTCGGAGCATTGCCCCCCCCCCCCCCCCCTTCCCCCTCTTTGTCGGCACCGGTCGAAAAACCGCTGGGAGGGGGGGGGGGGGGCGAGATACGAGCGCGAGTGGTGTCGGCGGTTTTGCCTCGTAACGCGCCAGAACACACGGTTACGGCGAGCTGCTTCAGCAGCAGCAGCAGCAGCAGCAGCAGCAGCAGCAAACTTCCTGACCTAACGCACGACTCCCGGCGACTCGTTACCTCCACTCTCGTTCCCCGCATCCAGCAGAGACGGAGCGAGACGGCGGGAGACACACGGAGACGGAGCAGCAGCAGCGGCGCGCTGGATCTCCCGATGCACGCGGAGCGAACCGCCCGACCCACGCGCAACCTCCTCCCCCCTCCCCCCCTCCCCCTTCACCCTCCTCCGCCTCCTCCAGCGACGTCCGACGAGCCAGTTGCGCCGCGTGGCTCGTCGAACGTACTTCGCCTCGTTCACCGCGCCGTTTGCGTGCATTACACTCGCCATCCGCGCTCCTCGCTCCGTGCATCCTAATATTGTATATATATATATATACGCGCGTGTATATCTATGTATACAATATGTGATATATACGTGTGTGCTTTACTTATAAATATAGATATATTAATATGGATATAGATATAGATATAGATTCGGAAACATAAAGTTGCATCGACGACCTTGAATTTATGTATTTCTGTATTTGTTTTTTTATTTATTTATCTATATCTATAATTTCAGTGCTCAAATGTCTACGGTTGTCGTCGGATCCAGTCACCCTCAAGCTCCGAAGGGGTAAGTTGATTATTATTATTATGATAATTTTTATTTTGTTGTCAATTTTGGATATATTTTGATATATATTTTCGGATATAGGTAAAGAGTAAATGTGCACATGAGAGGATTGTTAATAATAGTAATGAAATAACGCTGGCTACTTCGACGATTTAACGAGCGGACGAGGCGCGGCGAGTCTGGACGTCTGGACGTCTGCGGACGGTCGCGGCGCGAGAGATGATAAACGCGAGTGATATACGCGGTGGACGATATATTGACAGCGAGATTGCCACTGTTTTTTTTACGAGTATAAGTCCCGTTGGGTGTATAATGAAAATTGAAACGTCAATTGAATATTGCTTTATCGACTTTATCGTTTTCGCAATTTTTATTTTACGAATGCGAATTTTCGTCGTGCGGATTGCGGAAATGAAAAAATATATAAAAAAAATAAAAATTGCCGCGATTATGTTATTCCAACGCGGGCGCCGGAGCGGATGCAAAGTGGAAATACGTGCGCGTCGTTCAACCGGAAAATTCCGCCGAAGCCTCCGACTTCGACGGTTTTCGCGCGTTGCACATCCTGAAGAGCGGCGGCGACGGCGACGACGCTCGGGAGATTCGCGCGCGCGCGTCAGGCGCCCTCGACGAGCGATATATTTATACCCGAGAATGAGAAACCGTGAATGTCCACACGTGCAGAGGCAACCGCGAGTTTTCGCGCGAATATACAATATATATACATGTATACGGGGCATTCCACGCGGAATCTCCGGTTCCATGACCCTCGCCTATTTCGCCGTTCGTTCCACGTAAAATCTCAACCCTCAGATTTTTTTTATTTATTTTTTTGTAATCCGTCGATTGTAAAAGCAAATTTGTAAAAGTACAAATTTATAGAATATGCTCGCTTTTTTTACAGGGTAGATGTACCGTTAGTGGCCACTGTACCTATTGTGGCCATTTTTGTTAATTTATCCTTGAAATTATTTCATTCCCATAAAAACTTGTTGACGTTTCGAACAAATTCATATAAATTCACCGACTCATCTACTCGACGTTTTTTTTATGCCATTAAATGTGTTGTTTTATCCCTTTAAATCTGATGGCCACAATCGGCCCTAAAGTGGCCAAAAACGGTACGTCTACCTTATCAGTTAAAAATATATATATATTTCGCTGATAAACCCCGATTTCTTGCGATATTTTTACACCATCCCGAACGAACCGATTTTTCTCCTCCTTACCCGAAAGTGACATCGAGGATGGCGAGGGTTGGGGGGAGGGAGGGGGGGGGGGGGGAAGAGAGAGAGAGAGAGGGACGCGAATATCTACAACGAATCCGGGTGTCGTTGACTGCAATACGGGAGAGTCGACGCCGCCGCGGGAAGCTTGATGCATTTAACGGAAATCCGATTTGCCTTAACGATGTCACATTGGGCGCGAGGCCGGTTGACGGGCAAATCGGTGTCGTCGTTGCGTACAATGAAACGTGAATTGCCGCACGTTGCTCGTTCTCGTTCTCTCTCTCTCTCTCTCTCTCTCGTTCTCTCGTGTTCTCGTCCCAATTTCGCGCTCGATGTACGAGCGACGGGGCTCCCGGTCGCTCTGCCTCTCTCGAAACTGTATCAGCTCCATCTTCCCCCTCCTCATGCCCCATTCCTCCGTGACTGCTGCCTCGTGGCCTCCCCCTCCCTCCCATCCCCACCCTCCCCCTGGTCCCGACGGGCGGAACACCCACCGATTCCTCTCGGCTTCGCGTTTCGCTATTGATCTCATAATCGCAAGGAGCGGCTGAAGCGCCGATCGTCACCTGGCGTCAAAAATCGTCGAGAAATATCGCATATGGATCTCGCGAATCCCATTGCGAATCATTGCAACGCTTCTGGCTCAGTGATTTTGGTATATTTGGATTTTGGACGGTTATTTCGCGACGACACGATTATTTTTTGCGCTAGGATTTCGGAAATGTTGAGTTGCTAAAACGGAGCAGGGAAAAAAATTGAAATAAAAAGTCGGATGTATTCAGACCATAATTAGGATTTAATGCGTGAACTTTGATACAGGTATCAAGGGCACCGCACGTTTATGAGTCCGAGCGAGTGAGACGAGCTCGAGCAAATTTACGAAGGGAAGCGCCGAGTTGCCGGCTAAATAGGCGACGGTAAATTTACTTGGTTAGGGGAATTAACCGACGAGCTTCGTGCGTCGACGAATTGACCGACAGTCGATGAGTCAACTCGACGGTCGATTAGCTCGCGAAAAATTAGAGTCCTGCGAAGTATTCAATTATTTTTCTGGTCAATTATTTTTCTCCTCATAATTTATTATCTAATTTTTTATTCGTCACGTAGCCAGCGTCACGTGGACGATAACATCAGTCATAGAAATTGCAGGACTCGTAGTCTTAGACGTAGACTCGTTCAAACGTCCCTGAGGGACGCTGGAAGTGACGATGGAGGATAATTTACTGACGCTCTTGAAATTCATTGCAGATCCGGCCGTAAAGGCGCACGTGAGGCGGCTCCTGTCGCCGGGACAGACGAGTCGGGAGTCGGATCCGTCGAGCAGGAGCTCCGGTCGACAGCCACAGCAGCAACAGCAGCAGCAGCAGCAGCCACCGCAGCAGCAGCCACCGCCGACAGGACCTGAGAAAAATTCGAGCGGACGACAGACGGGAAGTCGCGAGGACAAGAAGAGCGTCAGCCGGAAGCCAGGCTCGCCCGAGGTGCCGGTGGGCTCGCCGCAGGCGCCCGTCGGCGCCGCGCAGTATGCGGCACGCAGCAACGGAACCTGCAGCGACGCCTCGGGCTCGTCCGAGTTCGAAGCGCTGCTGCCGCCGCAGCTCGACAGCTTCAAGGAGGAGGAGCGCGCCCAGTGGGAGCCGCTGTCCGGCGACAAATTCGCCCGCCAGAAAAATACACCCAGGTAACATCGAAAATCGAATTAGTTCTACAATGAGAAAAATTAATAGTTGTGATTACCAATCGTTCACTGAAAAAAATTAATAGTTGTGATTACCAATCGTTCACTGAAAAAAATTAATAGTTGTGATTACCAATCGTTCACTGATAAAAATTAATAGTTGTGATTACCAATCGTTCACTGAAAAAAATTAATAATTGTGATTACCAATCGTTCACTGATAAAAATTAATAGTTGTGATTACCAATCGTTCACTGAAAAAAATTAATAGTTGTGATTACAAATCGTTCACTGAAAAAAATTAATAGTTGTGATTACCAATCGTTCACTGATAAAAATTAATAGTTGTGATTACCAATCGTTCACTGAAAAAAATTAATAGTTGTGATTACCAATCGTTGGTCAGAGCTACCAATATTTTAGTAACTGCAACCAATTTTTTGGTAGGTCGAACCAATGATGTGTAATCGCAACATCTAATTTTTCTCAGTGTTGGTCAGAGCTACCAATATTTTAGTAACTGCAACCAATTATTTAGTAGATGTCACCAATGATTGGTAGCCGCAACTACCGATTTTTTTCAGTGTACGATCGTAGAATAAATAATTCCAATCAACGCAAAGAACTGCGAACAAAAAAATACAAAATAACATTTTCCTCAGGTTCGAGGCTTACATGATGACCGGCGATCTGATGCTGAATCTGTCGCGCACGCAGCAGTCCACGGGCCTCCTGCCAAAGTACCAGAAGAAGGTCGACTCGCTAAGGTACAACAATCATCATCACGCCCATCATCACCACAACAATCATCACAACAGTCACCATCATCACCATCATCATCACCACAACTCGGTGCCGACGAGCCCGAGCGAGATGCTCGGCCACAGTCGCGGTCACAAGTCCGCCGCGTCGGCCAACACCGGCGGCTCGAACAGCGCGACTACGTCGCCCGTCGGCATGAGCAAGCGCGAGGGCATCATCGCCGCGCAGTGCGGCATCGGCGGCGTCGGCAGCGTCGGCAGCGGCGGCGGCGGATGTGCGCCTGCCGGCGCCGCAGGTTTCGGCGACGCGAAGGCGACGTCGAACTTCGGCTACTCGAGCGGCTTCGTGCGCACGTCCAGGTCCGAGGATCACCTGCAGTTCCAGAAGGATCCGTCGATGAGCGCCGTGGACATCGACATCGACGACGACGTCACGTCGTCGCTGAACACGCTGCTGGACACGCGACCCGACAGCGGCGGCCCGGGTGGAGGCGGAAGCGCAGGTGGTGTGTCCAGCGAGCGCATCGTCTGGACGTACAATGCACCGGTGAGCTCGCCGTCGGCCTCGGAACGCACGTCGTGCTGTCAGAACGGCAGCTCGTCGCAGTCGCCGAGCGGCAGCAGCAGCAGCAGCGGCAGCACCGAGGGCACGAGCAGCCCCCAGCGCTCGCTCTCGCCCGCCTCGCCGACCTCCGTATCGTCTTCCGTTATGTCCTCCAACTCCGGATCCCGCAGGTTTCCCCTTCCGTCCGCGACGTGCGCGAGCCTCGGCGCCGCTGGTGGTGGCGCCGCCGGCGACTCGGCGGCTGCGGCTGCGGCTGCGGCGGCCTCGGCGTCCGCCGCGAACTCCCTCAACGCCGGCTCGAATCCGATGGTCTCGTCCGGCGGCACCGGCAGCTTTCCGCCGACGAACGGCGATCTCAGCCAGTCCGAAGCGATCAGCAATATGTCGAGCCCGGACTACAACGACGAGGAGACGATGGATATACTCAGCGCTCGGGATATCATGATGGTGAGCGATCCGAGCGACAGCGACTCGACGATACTCGCGAGCGAACCGCCGCAGAGGCGGCTGAAGAAGAGCAGCGACGACGGCGGCAGTCAGCGTCAGCGTCGTCATCAGACGTACGCGACGGCCGGACAGGAAAGCAGCGAGCATAGGATAGTGATACAGGTGAAGGGGCCGGACAAGGAGACGAACGCGAGAAACAGCAACAGTCCGCGGCAGCCGCGGAGACGCGGCAATAACGGCAGCGGGAATTCCGGTGGCGGCGATCATGCCGCGCAGACCGGACAGAACAGTCAGCGGAACACGAGCAGCGTGAGTTCAGGCAACCAGCCAGAATTTTGTGGTTATCAGGTATTTAGAAATGGTTTTTTTTTTCGTTTTGCTTTTCGCTTTTTTTCGAGCTTGGGGAGGGGAATGATTTATCAGTGGTTTTTCCGACGGTGCTTTTGCGACGATGGGTCGAGGATTTTCTGAGAGACGTTTTTCGTCCAGATGAACGGACATATTTTTGTAGATTTTTCAATTGATGTATCGATGAGAGCTGGTTCAGAAATACACGCACGAAATTTCACGCCAAAGTCGCCGTCGGAGTCGCACGCGTAACGAGCATCCTTAGATGTGTCATTGAAATTTTTGCCGACCGGAACTAACGTTGTGTATATTCTCGCCAGGAGCTGAAGGAAAGCGAGGACGAATTCGTGCACGTCGGTGCGTACGACGATCAGAAAAGCGGCGCGTCGCCGCCGCAGTCGGCGGACGAGGAGAGCGACATCGAGAGTTTGCACAGCTTCCACTACAGCCCGAAAGCCGTCGATCTGCCGTCGGCCGTGAGGCTCGCCAAGCGGCTCTACTCGCTCGACGGCTTCAAGAAGTCCGACGTATCCAGACATCTGAGTAAAAAGTACGCGTCAAAGCACCTCGAGTGTCTCCCCCTCGATTTAACCCCCTCGCGCGACAAACACTCCAACCCATTAAAGCCGATATTGCCATTTCGAATAATCAGATTGGCTTTTTGTTCCTCCGCGCGTCATTGAATTCCAATGTCACCAATGTTTTGCGAAATTTGCTTAAATGAATTGCTTGAAAAAATTGTCCACGTGTCGGAATCTTTTTATTGTTACGGTTCCCGCTGCCAATTTAAAATAATTCCCAACCGATTGACTAATTTCGTTTTTTTTCTTTCTCTTTCTATTTCCAGCAACGACTTTAGCAGAGCTGTCGCCGAAGAATACCTGAGGTACTTCAGCTTTGAACGGGACACGCTGGACGTGGCTCTTAGAAAGTTCCTTTATCAGTTTTCTTTGACTGGGGAGACCCAGGAAAGGGAGCGAGTTCTTGTACATTTCTCTAAGAGATATCTCGATTGTAATCCCGGCTCTTTCAACTCCCAAGGTACGTTTGGCTCCGGTCAATTGACGCGGAGCGTCGCGCAAAGCGCTATTTTCTCTCGCCTAGCTTTCATTGGTCGGCATCATTGTTCGGGACGAAAGACAGCGATTGGTTGATGTTTGAAACATTCTCTTAACGCTTTGATGCTACATTTCCAACGTATTGTCGATTATAAAAAAAATATCTCGTTTTTTCAGTCATCTTCGTAACGATAACAAAAAATACAATTGATTGCAGATGCCGTGCACACATTAACGTGCGCAATAATGCTGCTCAATACCGATCTTCACGGTCAGAACATCGGCCGGAAAATGTCGTGTTCCGAGTTCATCGAAAACCTCTCGGAGCTCAACGACGGCGACAACTTTCCCCGGGAGGTGCTCAAGCAACTCTACACTGCTATCAAGTCGTTTCCACTCGAATGGGCTTTGTACGTTCCTTCCTCTTCTCGTCTTTATCCTCAATCGCGGCAATTATCGAAGGGTCTTTCACAGGACCGATTTGAATATGAATGTGAATCTAGGACGGATAAAAAATCGCTTTGACTCCCGGTCGACGATTTTATTTTCCGTCAGAAATAGTCAAGTAGATTTTTTTTTTCCACAATTGTGACAATGCGTTTAATGACTAATCATTAATTTCGAATCTCAGGGACGAGGAAGGCGACGACACAGCGTCGCAGGTCGTTTCACAGGGCGACGGTCCGGCCTTGTCCGGCGCTGGAAATCCGTTCCTGGACGTGCCAAACGTGACCGGCGCGACGGAATTCAAAAAGGGTTACGTTATGCGAAAATCCTGTTACGACGCGAACGGAAAGAAAAGTAACGCGCATTTTTTTTGCTCTCAATTTTTCTTCGATAATTTTTCTCAGAAATCTGGTTATTAACAGCTGTCAATTTTTATCTTCAGCTCCGTTCGGTAAAAGAGGGTGGAAGATGTATTATTGTACATTGAGAGAACTTGTATTATATCTGCACAAAGACGAGCATGGCTTCCGGAACGACAGTTTGCACAACGCCATACGAATTCACCACGCGCTGGCGACGAAAGCGTCGGATTACACGAAAAAGCAACACGTATTCAGATTGCAGACTGCCGATCAAGCGGAATATCTCTTCCAAACGAGGTAAATATCCACATCGGACGTAAATGTCGTTGAGGTTTTTCCAGAAATTTCGTTTAACGCTTCGTCTTCCTGTTGCAGCGATTCCAAGGAACTTCAGTCTTGGATCGACACGATTAATTTCGTCTGTGCCAGCTTCTCTTGTCAGCCTCTCGCGGGAGCGGTAGGTTCACAACGAAAGTTTCAACGGCCTTTGCTTCCCTGCAGTCACACCAAATTGTCGCCTGTAAGCATCTCGCCTAATCAGCAATCGTAAAAGAAAAAAAAAAGAATAATAATTAGACACACATACACGGCACGTCTCGCGCCAATTCGCCCCGAGTCCGAACCTCCATTTTTCGGTACTCGTCCGCGATGTTTTGTTCTACGAATTATCAAGCGAATTTTTTCGTAGACGATTTTTACTTTATCTAAAATTCGCGATATCTAAGCTCGCACTCGGGTCGATTTGACGTGGAACGTCCGGTACACAGCACGCTGAGCGCTCGATGCCACGAAAGAAAGGGGAGAGAGTGAAAAAAAAACACACACTACAATTATACGATACACGAAGGATCAGTCCGGAAATTGATAGCGCGCTTATTAGACGTGAATCATGCGTAAAAGTAGCGCGCGCGTGTTGCCGCAAATAGCAGTGACAGATCCGTAGAACCGTCGCCGTCAGCGTCCGCCCGCGCCCAATCAAACGACCGTTTGTCTGTGCGTCGTTAATTGGCGGTTGTCTTAACGCCAGACTGCAGATAATTGATTTTTTTTCTTCTTCCTTTCTTTTCGTTTGTTTTCCATTAACAGAGGGAACAATTGCGGGACCACGAAGAGAGGGTTAATAGACTGGAGGCAGAGCTCGACGAGCACAGGCGGCATCCGGCCGAACGGGGTGCCAAAGCTCTCACCGTTCAGAATTACAAGGAGAAAGATGCTTACCTGCATTACGAGGTTCGTACCTTCATTATTTTTGTTCAATTTAATCGCAAGGTTGTTTACATTCAAGGCGTTTGCTTACGGATATTTTTTATTTAATTTATTTCATAGAAGTGTCGTAATTCTGTTTCAGTTGAAAAGATACAAAACTTATGCGTATCTGCTACGCTCGAGACTGGCGTTCACGGACGTGGAGCCGTCGCTGGTGGACAGCTGCATCGGCGAGGTCGACGAGGGCGGTAGCGGCGCGCTGCTGAACGCCGAAGTCGCCCTGGTGCCGCCGCCGGTTCCCGATCGACCAGCCACAAATAGGTACAGTTACAGGGCTGCCATTTACAACCGTAACCTTCTCAATGATCAGGACTACAGCGGGGACATTGGTTGACGTGTAATCACACTCTTTTCCGCATGAGTGGTCTAGTCTGACCTGCATACGTAGGCAAAAGCATCAGCTAGAACAAAAAAAAACACACAAAGATAAGAAAAAAAGAGAAAGAGGGAAATAATTTGTTACGAGTTTAAATTGATTTTCCATGTTAATCGTTACTTCTAAATAGCGTTTCGCGCCTTTTTTACGATTCTAAACTTTTGTTAATTTTTTGTACAGTTTCTCGCGATTTTGTATGCATCGACGAGCCTCTTTTTTACAAATTTCTCGTCTCGAAGTGCGAAGATGTTAAGGAAATGACTGTTGCATTCGCCTGCATATCCAGATTTCTAGTCCATTCGCGCACTGAAAAAAAAATAATGAAACAAGTTTGGCGATGAGATCGGGTCTGAACAATTGCGAAAGGGCAAACAAAAACGAGCTGCAAGAAATGGGGAGGCTCGAGGAAAAATCCATGCCAAAAAATGCTCTTCGAGTAAAAAAAAATTAGTAATTTTTCGAAGAAATTATTCCTTTTTTTAAGATGAAAAATATCGTCTTGTAAAAACTTTTTTATTTCGATTTTTTTAACATTCATGTTTCTTAGTCAATAATTAAATTTTATACGAATTGTTTCACAAACGTTTTTATTCGGATATTGCCATTTGTGCTTTGCCGAGCGGTTAACCATTATTTAACTCGAATTAGCCTCTTGAGGAGTCGGAGTTGAGTCGTAGAAGACGGAAAATGAATGATAATCCGATGCTGCAACGTTAAAAAGCTCCGTTGACAAACGAAGAAAGCACGAAAACGGGTCGCGTGCGTTCGAAAACGAATAGCGACGACGTGCGAATTATCGCGGTTAAAAAAAACAGAAAAAAAAAACATGAAAAAAAATACTATACGACGTGGTGCTGGTCTCTTTACATGTTACATGCGTATTTATGTATATTTTATTAAAACCTTCTGGCTCATGCTTTGCGTTACAATCGTTAACCGTTTATTTAACAAATCTCTCGTATCTAACATCTTGTGTCTCACAATCATTTAATTGCGGCTAAGTGGGGTGGGTGTGACTCTCGCGCTTCTCGTGCGTCCTAATCGCACCGCAGATTCTCCGAATTATCTCCTTAAGCTAGAATCTCCGTCTTAGACGTTTTTTCGCTTTGTTGTTTACGCTCAATTTCGCATTTTTCTATTATCAATACATTTGTATCTATTTTTTCACGATATTTCGTTCGCTGTACGAACTTTGCGACCTATTAGAAATAGGACTTGCGTCAATTAGTATAACATAGTTTACGCAACGACAAACGTTACGTTTTTGTATCGCATCGCTGATGCAAATTTTGTTTACATTTTACCCACATTACATTCGAAAAATCAAAGCATTTTTCTCAGCATTTTTTCGAAAATCAAATGCCGACGTATTTCGCGAGTAAAGATTCAAACACGGAAGACTTTTCCAACGTACATTCTTTTGTCGATATTTATTTACGTCGCTTCGACTTTGCATTTCTTTTTTAATTCCACTATAATTCCATAATTGAATTTCCAACTATGTAAAAAATATGAGAAATCGGAGGAGTGATCTTCTAATCGAATGGCCAAAGAAAATTTACTCTCTTTTATTTATTTGCTGTAGTCGAGTTAACGATCATTTTTTTCCATAGATTGTATCACGTAGATTCCGCTATAGAAATTGTGTAAGCATCTGAGAAAAAAGCGGGAAAGGGAAAGAGAGGAGAGAGAGCGAGAGCGAGAAAGAATGAGAGATATAAAATTACGAGTTAAGCGTTTAGAATGTTGGGTATGATGTGCGAGCCAAGACTGGAAAAAGAGATCATCAAATTGTGTTAAGTCTAAATTATATTTTTTACTTAGGCTGTTAAATCCGATGTATCAACCACTTTTTTCGTCTCAGCATTATTTGACATTTGTTATTTGCCGCAAAATCTGTTGGACACACTGTTGAAAATATTCGCGAAATTTTATTCACCCGCATGGGATGCATTTACATATTTGTATACGAGGCATTCCATGTCAGATCCATCTGATCCTGACCCTCGACTTCCCGAAAATGGTCCCCAATTTTTAGTTTTTTACCGACCTGTAAAATACTATTTAATCGATCTTTTTTTTTTTAACGAGGAATAAAAGCACGTTCCTCCCTCCCTAAAATCGATCAAGCATAAATGCTTCCTGTACAAATATATAAATAATTTTAAAAAAATGTTAACAGTCCGTATAAAACGATTGCGCGCTATTCCATCACGTCAGCGTTCTTCCTCGCCAATTACCATAAACGAAAATATATTTTTTTATTTACTTTGTTTAAGTCGTCAGAAGTTAAAAAAAGAAATGGTTGGCACATGACGTATACGTTGATATCTGAGTTATCCCCGAAATCTGTCCTTCCGAAAGACTCTGGATAGCCCCGAGGTTACCAGTAGGACCAGTGTTCTTCGAATTAATATTAAAAAACAAAATATTCGAACTGAGATTTAGAGATAGTCAGGTAGCATTTTGTAATAATCATTTATAAACTCTGTTGCAGTATTACGTAGCGATAGTCATCGAAAAAAAAATATCCAAATTAAAGTATTTATATAAATATAGTATTAAAAAAAAGAAAAGAGAAACAAACGTAATTCAACGACTGTACTCGTTTTTTCAAATTGCTCGAAAGTTCTTAGCTGCAACGAGTGAACGTTTCATTGATAAACAACAAAAAAAAACGATAACATGTTCATCGATCGATTAGAAATTGACAATTACAAAGTAAGAATGTTTTTTTTCGTTTTCGCTTCGAGGAAAAAGTAAGAAAGAATAATCAAAAAGCTCAGCTTTCAGCTATTAGTTATACATATTAAAAAAAAAATTGCGTAGTATCTGTCATTCCATAAAAGTCGAGAAAATAGCATCGGGGATGTTGTTGTTGTTCTTTTTTAGAGAATGTATCGATCAATATCTATGATTGACTAGTCCAAATAGTGTCTTAGACATGGTTCCTGTGAGTCATAAGCCCAAATTTTCTACAAAAAAAAAAAAACAAAATGCAAATCATTTCGTTGATTTCTTTTCTTTCATACTTTTCATTGTAGTTAGGCCTTTAATCCCGTCTCCCATTTTATTACCGTCTTTGTACACGTTCGAAAATGAGAAAAAGAAGAAAACACACACACACACCAGTTTTCAACTATTTACCGAGTAATTTTAGTGTATAGGGTCCTTGTATATATAACAAAGAAATAAAAATAAAACTGTAATATATGTGGATAACATTTAATGATTATAAATCGTATAACGCTAATGGCAATAAAAGAGAAATAAAATGTCTCCGAAATAATGAAGAAATGTCCGAGGAGTTTTTGTGTACTGGGTTCCCCGTAGCCTTGGAGATTTACGTGTGACTTGAGTAGGTACCGAGGCCTCAAATAATTTAGCACTTAGCACCGAATTAACGATTTGTTTTACAATCTTTTTTTATACGAATCCGCACTTAAAAAAAATCTTATTCTGCACTTTTTTCTCACGACTGCCTGTCTTCCTTCACACAGCATGTGCATGGTAGAAAATAGTTAACGTCGAATTCGTGAATAGACTAACACCACACATTACTCTTTAAGTATAGTATACGTTTTGTACTTGCGCTTACGAATCCGACGTGATACGACGTGGTTTCTTTTTTTTTCACACAAGAAGGCAGAACAAAAACTGCTGTATTTTTTAAGAGTTATCGCATGGAGAAGCAAGAAAAACACGCCAATGAAAAGACACTCGTTGAGCTTGTGGTTTTTGCAGAGGGATTTTTTTGCTCGAAACTGTTGGAAAAAAAATCTCTCGCGTGGCTCAAAAGTGTCAGTTCATTAGGCTGTTTTTGTCGCACCCGGCTGAGCGGGTAAGAGTAATAGAAAATATTAATTCTGTTGCATGCACACAGGGACGAACTGGACACATCTTGAGCGCCTGTGAAAACTGAGCTGCCGATTTAACCCCCGTGTTCCACTTAGAGCTGCAGGAGACCCGCGCGGCATATCCGGCGTAGCCGTGTAAATCGGAGCGGCGGACTTCGTTACTAAAAGAACTTCATACAACTATTGCTACACTGTCAGTAAAGTAAACGAACAAGAAAAAAAAAAAGAAAACAAAAACAAAACAAAATAAACGATAAAGTATAAAACGAACGAAAAAGAAAGTTATTCCGTGATAAAAGATATTCTAGCTCGTCATGACAAGAGATATTGATGTTTAGATGTTGAAGATAATTCAGAAGAAATGAAAAGCTAAAAAAGTAATCATAGCGAAAAAAACGATTGCGAATCTAAAATCAAACGCCTCCATCGGACTATTAGCCAACTAAAGATATTATAAATCGTGAGACTGCCATCTAAGCAGATAAAACACTTCTATTCGCACACACAAATTTTAGTACTCGGATGTTAAGCGAACCTACGTTCTTATTCGACTAAAAGCTTTCGCGCTTGGAGGAAAAAAAAACGCCTAAAGACTTTTCTTTGGGAATTCACGAATTCCCAGCGAGAGAAGCGAAAACTCCAGCCTAATGAAGTTTCGTGGAATTTTGTTAAATTCTAAGCGATTGAATGCAAATATTAAGCCTAAAGACTTTCTGATGTGTAATCAAATTTTTGGCGATGAAAATCAAACGTTTGCTTGACGAGTTTCAATTGCGTCTTAAGACGTTTCAAGAGACTATCTCTCTTTTCCTTTTTTGTATTTATTTAATTCTTAGCGAATTCGTAAACAACGGTTTCCTATTACAAGAGAATACGGCTGACGTGCCACGTTCACGTACTTAAATAAATAAATAAAAACGCGTTCATCGTTTCTCGATAAGTTTGTTTTCTCTTTGTACAAAAAATGAATCTGTTTCTTCCAAGTATTTCGAAGTGTATAGTGCCGAAATGCCAAAGACTCGCATTTAAATGTATTTTATTATTATTATGATTATTATTATTATTATTTCTATTATGTATTTTTTTTACCTATGATTAGAGTTGATCTGATTCGTCGATACGTCAAAGAATCATTTTTTCTATGACTTTAAGGGAGTTGGAGTGCTTGACCTTTAGTCGAGTCAGTGATAAATAGCTTTGAACGGTTTTACAGACAAATTTTGATGGATAAATATTTGCAAGTAAACGCCGACGCGACTGATTGGAAAGCGTTCCAGCCTCCTTAATTACGCGGCCTCTACCGAGATTCTGTTATGATATTATTTCCGGTTGAGAGCTTTGCTTTTCTGATTCTCTCGTTTATTTAATTAATTATATTTTTTTTCCCCCCGTATTCTTGTTTTGACGTTCGTGAAATACGGAGATTGTACTGGTTGTATATAATCCTCCTGGTATCGAGATTATTACTCATAATGAACATTGAAGACAACGGTGATAACGACTGTACGATTGTCAGGCCGAGCGTACTTTGAAGTCGCAAGTGTTATCGTTTATTCTACATCGATCAATACCCTCTGTAAATATCATATTATATTTAATGAAAAATAAAAACTCCGACATGACTGAAACACGTTTGTTGTTCCGCTTATTCCCTTTCTCCTTTCTTTTATTCCCTTTCGATTCCAATTCTGACGTCATTTTTATTGGGAGAGAGGAAAAAATTATTCGCACACAATTTTTAAGATTTTTATATCGATTTATTATTGTATAATCAAATAGTTACAATTGTATACAATTCTACATTAGGTACTGTTATTTTACATAACTTTCTGGTGGTTCAAAATAATATTGGACTTTCTACCTATGTACAGACACAGTGCAATGTATATGCAATAATAATAATAATATTAATTAATAAACGTTTTTTTTTTATAATACAACGTGGTCGACCCCTTTTAACTGGCTGCCCACTCTCAACATACAAAGATACAAACTTCTTGTATACATACACGTCCCACACTAATTTGTTTGCGTTTTATCTTTTTCTCTCATTTCTTAGTTTATTCACCGTTTCGCGTTTACGTCTCCTCGTCGTTTGTCCCACGACCGTCAATAATATACACGTGATCAGAGTTTTTCGTTTTTTTTTTTCATCGCTCCCCGTTTCATTTCCATTTTTTGTCGGTTTCGTAAAGTAAAACTAATATTGTACAACTTTGGAGGAATGTTGTGATGGCGTAGCACCAACTTCACTATAAATCGATTAGTCAAACTGCAATGGCACTTTACAAATTAAATAATATGTCTATCCTTTTTATATATATATATATATATAATGTATATATATAATATATTTTTGTTTTCTTCATCGTCGTTTTCTTTTTCCTCTCCGTCTCCATCTTTATCATCATCATCGTCATGTAAAACCTACCCAATAACGTAGCAACAATAACAACGGTGGATCGAGCTCTTTAGTTCATCCACTTGCGGCAGTTAGGCGCGGCACATGCGCATGCTATCTTGTGCTGGTCATCCTCTATGTCAAACTTGTAATCGTATGCCAGCTGCAACGGGACAAAAGATATCGTATTACTTGTCTATAATCATCGAGACGCCGAGATCATACCTAAAAAAAAAAGAAATCGAACTCACCTCTTCGCCGCGTGAGATTCTTCGCTTCGCAAAGATAATAATTCGCAGATCCCGCTCGACCTCAACTATCTCAGCGGCGCAATTCGGGTTGCACGAGTGATTGATGTAGCGGGCGAGTCCGCCGCTCAGCGTCGCGTCCACCACCCTCTCCTCGTCCAGGCGGAACATGTAGATACCACGATTCTGCGAAATTCAATTATTCGAGTTCCATCGCGTGTTCGAACTTTGATTTGAAATACACTGGAACCTATCATAGCGTACACCCTCGTAGCGTACATTGGGAAATAGAGGGGCACGTATCAGCGCTGTGATTGGACGATTTCGCGTAAGAGAGTGAGAGGCACGAACGTTTCGCGTGCCTGATTGGCTCTTCACTTAGCGTACATGTCCCCGCATTTCGTGCGCTATGAGAGGTTCCACTGTAAATAAAAAAAAAAAATGATCGCAAAGAAACAGAACATACCCGAGCCTCGTACTGCTTCTCCCTCGACTCGGCGAGCTCCGTCCGTATGATCTCGCCGATGTACTCGATGACCATGGTGTGCCGCTCGATGTCGCGCGCGGCGTAAAGCCCGAGGCCCTGAATCTTCGATCGCGCGAGATAAACGTTGTTCCGCCACTCCTGCTTCATCTTTTTGTACTGCGAGCTCTTCGAGTGCACGAACTGCTTGGAGTAGGGACACGCCGCTTCGCCGGCGACCGCGTCCTTCGGCACGAAGTTCTGTTGGCGCGCGGAGGACGCGGTGCGCTGGGTGTGCGGCCGCTTCCACGGCAGTTGATTGCGCAGCCGGGCCTCGGTTCTCGCGCTTCCCGTGGGATTTATCGCGAGCGGAAGCTCGAGGAGGGGATTGCGGCCGTACTTGAAGCGATAGTCCGGCAGCGTGTCGATCCCCGGAAGACTCTCGAGGACGCGAACGACCGCGGGCTCGGTCAGCCCGAAGAGATCCTCGCCCGAGACGTAGCGCGGAAACAGCTGAACGCTCCGCGTTGTTCGACGCAGCTCGGCCAGAGGCTCGAGTATTCGGCTCCAGACGGCGCGCGGCGACGCGTCCCGGAGCTCCATGTCCTCCTGCGCGGGCTCCTGAACGAGCACGCGGAACTCCGGGCGACCGCTGACGTCGTGAATCGAGCATACGTAGCGGCAGCGTTTGTTCGGCCGACGCATGCTCCAGTAGAAGCGCACGATCTTGTAGCCCACCGGATAGATGTAGTTCGGCGTGTGAAAGTTCACCAGCTGGTGCGGCAGCAGCTGACCGACGCTCAGGAAGATGAGGCTACCGACGCGCAGCAGATGATTGTGATCCGAGTGATGCATCACCGCGGCGACCTGACGATTCTCGTCGCGATTCACGTACACGCGACGGTAGACCGACAGCGTCGTCAGCTCGTTGTCCTTCTCGTGCTTCTGCACGTGCTGCGAGCAGTAGGTACTCTGCGATTCGAGATTTGAAATTTAGTTTTTTTTTTTTTATTTTGTTGTATGTTTTAAATTGATGGGAATAATAAAAATGACCGAATGTTTGTTTTTGTCGTTGTTGTTATGGAAGACATGACTTACCTTGTTCTTGTAAAAAACGCAGCCGTCCTTGACGGCGCAACCCAGATGATAGACGTTGGTGCAACGCGTCTTGAAGCACTTGACCGTGGCGCCGGGTTTCTCGCAGACAATGCAGTTGAGCACGAGGCTGTGCTGCAGGGCGGTGTCCAGGTGTATGAGCGCCCCGTTGACCGTCTCGTAAACGTCCTCGGACCAGAGCGCGCAGTTGAGATGGACCCACTTGTCGACGTCGACGTTGAGAAGCCGCGCCGGACCGTCGGCCGCGCCGTCGCCCTGGCTCTGGCAGAACATGCACCGACGGCTGTCGTCCGTTTTCGCCGGCACCACCGTCACGCCCATGCGAAATAGCATCTGAAGAAAAAATGGAAAAATCGTTTTTACTTCTTTGTTTCCTTAAATTCCGAAAAAATTGTAAGAACAGGTTTACGGGTTTTTTTTTCGGAAAACGGATAGATAGGAATTACTGACCTCGGTGACTTCGCGATCGGTGGGTTTTTTGTACTTGGTGGACGGCTGAATGGCGCCCAACGACCACGTTTTGTATCGCCGTCCGCGCCAGACTTTGGCGGGCGGCGGCGGCTCGTTGCCCTCGCTGTCGTTCTCCTCCGACGCCGGATGCTTCTTCGGCCGCTTCTCGTCGATCGGCATCTCCTCCGCGTTCTCGTTCGCGTCGGAGTCCTCCGTCTCAGTCTTAATCTTCATATCCGTGCTCAGATCCAAATCCATCTCCTCGACGTTGTCGACAGTGTCCTCGGGTTCCGGCTTCTCGGGTATTTTCGCCTCCACCGCCGCCGCCGCCGCCGCTGCCGCCGCCGCCGTCTTCTTCTTCAGTGTCTCGTCCAGCAACTTGATTTCCGCCTTTTGACACAGATGGTCGACGATCGTCGCGGCCTGTGATTTTTTTGTGGACAAAAACATGTTAAATATCTTTGCAACGGCGTGATAGAACAGTTATAATTTTTTTTTAAATCGTCGGTTCGATTCTTACCATTCCTTGAGTGTTGGTGGGAGTCCGGTGCATCAGGGCGAATTGCATGTAACAGGCGGCCGAGCAGAAGCACAACTCGTCGCCGGGCTCGGCTTCCTCTTTGCTGAGAAATGGCAGATCCGATACCTTCTTCCTGATCAGACTGCTCAGTATCACGACGTCGCAGTGACGACAGAATTTCGCTGCACCATTCAAGATACTCTGGATATCGATCGGCGCTGGATATTCAGAACAAAAAAACAACGAAGGAAATTGTAAATAAAGTCCTTGCAAAACAAGCAAAATTTATTACTAAAAAAAAATCTACAAATAAAACATTTGTAGTTAGTTGTGCTTGAAAAAGATACATATATTTACATCTGACCACTAAAAAGTAATAAGAAAGAAATCAACAATGAGGGACAGAACGTTTACGAGGATAAAATACCAACCTCCTTCCTTTCCATCTTTCCCCTTGGTCCTGTAGAGACCTAATTTCTGACTAGGTGGGGTCGTGGTGCGCTCGACGATCTGATATCCAGGAGGTGGAGCTATGTTTAGAATATTGGCCAAGTCTTTAAGTACTCCCATTATGTCGTCTGCGGCCTGGCTGTTTAAGGTCAGCGTGACGGTGACGTTTCCGGTATCGCGCAACGGCAAAGGCGGCGATTTTCCCAATCTACGAGAGAATTCACAGTCAGATTTTTCGGCGGATGTTGCGCAATTCCTTGATAATCGCCAAGTGGAGTGTATTTTTTTCGGCAGGTATTTTTTTGCTTCAATTGTGTATCTTTCAACGAATATAAAATTCGACACTATTGAAGATACGACCAAAACGATTTTTTTTTTTTTTTTTTTTTTTTTTTTTTTTTTTCAGTTCGATTGATTTTGAATTTAGCAACGAACCTCGATGACCCAAGATTCTCTTTGTCCTGTTTCGCCGAGTCTTTGAGGTACCCCGGCTTCAATCTAATCGGTATCGGCGATATGAGCGGTATGACGGGCGAGACTCGCTTCAACCAGTCGGCCTCCTCGTCGGACTCCTCGTCGATGAGCCGCAGACCGGGGAACCGATGAATGCACTCGGGTATCACGCATTCCGGGGACGACGAGCTGACGATCGTGTCGGGAGTGTCGACGTCGCGACTCATCGACAGCGAATTTTCCTTTTTGTCGTCAACTACAAACAGCAACGTCGCATCGAATATAATATGTAAACCTTTCTTATTACAAAAAATAATATTTTAGTTAATCAAATGTATTAGAACAGAAAATAAATTCTGCAGTATTTGTAAAAAAAATAAATCTTACGGTCATCGAGTTTGAGAGGCGGAAATTCTTGATCGTAAAAGCCTCGCTGGGTGGACGCCGGTTGCTGCGGCGTCGAGGGTTCGAGCTCACCGAACGGTTGGGTGTTGTAGTGATCGGACACGCCGAGCAGCGTGGCGGCTCCGTAGGCGCCGGTGAGATCGCCGGTCCGGGTGTTGTAATCCTTCTGCGTGCCGATTTTCGCGAGATCGCCCGAGCCGAAGATCGGGCAGACCCCGTAATTTCGGCCCAACAGAGGCTCCAGCACCGCCATTGGCTGAAGCTGCCGCAGCTGCGTCATGAGATTGTCGATAAACGTGTCGTAGTCCTCGTCCAAGCGCGACACCTTCCGCGAGCGCTTCTTCTGCGGCGGTGCGCTCGCGTCTTTTCCCTGGCTTTGCCTGCGCTTATGGTTGTACTGGCGCCTCTTCAATTTTTTGTGATCTGCAATTTAAAAAAAAAATAATAAAACACGTAATTCCCAATTTTTCTAATCCCAGACAGAGCCTCCACCAATTGAGGGATCGATGAATTAATTTGCATTAATACATCAACAAATTATCCGTTTCTCCTAAAATCTAGAACAATTTTTCCCTACAATGAAATGCAGAGCCATAAAATAAATAAACTAAAATGTAACTCACCAGTTTTGTCGTCAATGGACCCGTCGATAAGCTCTTCTTTGGCAGTAAGAAAGTCTTTGGTATCGGATAGCTGGCTCGGCGCATTACCGGACAGAACTTCGTCGAGAATTTCCTTTTTAACTTCCACTAAAGGCACTGTGTGTTGCGAAATTGCACCCTGTGCTAGGTGAGCAAGATGGCCCGTAGGCTGGGCCATCGTGTGAGGCACTGACGGTTGTATTGTATTAACATTCTGTTGTTGCTGCTGCTGTTGCTGTTGCTGCTGCTGCTGCTGTTGCTGCTGTTGCTGTTGCTGTCCGAGCGGTCCGCTCTGCTTCTGTCCCAGCGTCTGCTGCTGCTGCTGCTGTTGCTGCGCAATCTGCGGCTGCGGAGTCTGCGGAGGCGTCGTGCTGGGCGTTCGCGGCTGCGCGTTTCCCAAAACCTGCGGCGCGTTCGTCGATTTTCCACCAGTCGCGACCGCCGGTTTCCCGAGGGTCTGAACTCCGAGCCTCGGGAATCCGGTCGTGGGAGTCGGGACTCGCTGCTGCTGCTGTTGTTGTTGCTGCTGTTGTTGCTGTTGCTGCTGCTGCTGCGGCTGCTGGTTCTGCTGCACCTGATTTCCGCTTCCGATCTGCGTTTCCGATAAACTTTTCGCCGCGCTCGCCGCCTGTCCCGTCGAAATTTCCTGCAGAGGCGGCGTCGTCGTCGCGTCCGTCGCGTTCGTCGTCGCCGGTGGCGTCGTCTGTCGCATCGTCAGATTCGGCGCGCTCGCGACTGCTGTCGGTTTAGTCGCGTTATCCGCGAGTCTCTGCTGTTGTTGTTGTTGCTGCAGCTGTTGCTGTTGCTGCGTGGCCTGCAAACTGAGCGCCGAACTCGCGGACGTCGCGGTGACAGCAGCGCCGGCGGCGATTTTCGTCTCGTCCTTGGCCGGGGGACTCTTCTTCAGGGCGGCGGCGACGCTGTGCGACAGAAACGACGTCTCCCGGGTGAGTATCTGCTTCGTGGGCTGGGGTTTCGCGCTCGGCGTCTCGTTCACCAGCGGCGGTAACAGCGACGACGGCGTCGGCGGCACCGGGCGCGCCAGTTGCTCCTGCAGCGACGGCACGAGCGGCAGACTCGGCGCCGTGGCGGCCGACGTCGCGACCGGCGCCGTCGTCGTCGCGCACGCGGTGTTCTGCAGCAGCTGCTTCAGCAGAACGTTCTGCGACTCCTCCATGCGATGCGACGAGTTCGCGAGACTCTTCGTCGTCGTCGGAGTCGTCGTCGTCGTCGGGGTTGTCGCAGTCGTCGCGATTGTCGTTGTCGTCCTGGCCTCGGGAATGGCGTCCGCCCGCGTTTTGTTGTTCTCCGGTTGCGCGACGATCCTCGCCGCTTCCTCGGGATCCCTCGTCGTCGACGGGGCCGTCGACTCGTCGGTCTTGTTGTCGATCGGCAGAATCCCCGTGGACTTGTATTGACCCGGACCCGAGGTCAGCTGCGTGTGCAGCAGCGTCGGCGCCTGCGACAGAGTCGACTGGAGTATCGACGTCGTGACGCTGATCGCGTTGGCCGAGCTCACGGCCGTCGTCCTGGCGGCCGTCGTTGACGATGACGACGACGACGACGACATCGAAGAGGATAGTCCACCTCGCGAAGGTATCGTCGAGCCGCTCGTGCTGACCTGGAGTATCGCCTGGAGACTCTGCGTTCGCTGGGCCGCCGTCGACGGCGACGACGATGAAGATGGTAGGACGGAGCTGAGGAGGTTGCTCGTCTGTGTGAGGACAGTGGACGCCCGGTGACCGGCCATCGACGGCGTCGCCGAATTCGTTCCCGCGAGCATCGCGTTCAGCATCGCGTTCGACGTTATCGAGACGCCGCAGTTGGCCGCCCGGGTGACCGCGCTCGCCGCCGGGTAGTCCGACGGCGGTTTCGACGACGCGGTGACCGTCGACGCGCCGTCCTTCGGTTGGTGAAAACCGGACGACGCGTTCTCCGAGGTGATTTTCGCGGTGATACCGCCGGGCGGTGACTTTTGCGGACGATAGACGGAATTTCCGAGGGAATTCGGAAGTGCGGCGCTCGTCGTGCTCGAGACGGTGGCGACGCTACTCGCAGCGGCGGCGGTGGTTTTCGCGTACGACGACGCGACGAGCGTCGACGCGCCGGACTGCGACGACGTCGTGTAACTCTGCGCGTGATTCGTCTGCAGCGAGGACAGAAGAGTTCGCAGCTGGTGGGAGACGTTGGCGACGTTCGACGTGAGTTCCGTGGGTTTCGAGAGCGGCGACAGCTGCGGTACAGTCGTCGTGCTGCTGGTCTTCGGGAGACTCGACGTCGCGTTGGACGCGAGCGACGGGGTGGTCAGCGGTGGCGACGACTTCGTCGTCACCGGGATTTCGACGTGGGAATTCGGTTTCTCGATTTTTGGGGATTTCTTCTCGTGCGTCGGATGATCGGTCTCGACGCCGCCGCCGCCGCCGTGCTGCTCCAAGTCCAGCAGGGAGTCCTGGAGAATGTTGAGCGGCAGAGTGTCGAGGGGCGTCGCGAGATCGTAGATCATGCTGGATTTTCGCGATCGCTCCTCTTGGAGAATATCGGTATTGGCCATTTCCGGTTTCGACGATATTATGTGATGCAGCATGTCGAGAATGTCCTCGGACGACTCCTCGATGTTGTCGTTCGCCGGGTCCGCCTCGTCGGCGAAGATCTCGTCGGCCTTCGACTGAGTCTTCGGGTCCGAAATCGTCGTCGCGTTTGCGGCTTCCGGTAAAGCGTCTTCCTTGATTTTATTGACGCTCTCGTCTTCCGGATTGAGCTTCTCGGTCTTGTCCTTCGTTTCCGTGGTCGACAACGTTGGCAACGTCGCCGTCGTCGTCGTCGTTGGAGGCGGAGGCTGTGGCGGCGGCTCGGAATCATTTTCCAAAATGTTCACCAGCGACAGATCGTCGGACACCGGCGACATTCGTTTGAGGGAGGAAATTTCGGTTTTGTTCGCGGCGCCGATTTTCTCGCCGTTCATCGCCGCTTCCGCGGGATTGTGAATCGCCTCCAGCATACTCTCCAGCTCGTCCGTCGTGTTCAGGGGATCGGATTTCTTGTCGTCCATCGGCGCGTCCTCCGATTCCTCGGGCGTCGCGGGATCGTCGACGTGATTCGTCAGCGACTTCGGTTCCTCCGCCGGTAACGTGGGTTTCTCCTGCGGAATTTCCTTCTCCGCTTCCTTCGCGCTGTCGTCGACCGCCGCGATGTTCTCCGGCGACTCCGCCTTTCGAGGAAATTCGGAAATCGACATTTTCGGCTTCAGCAGCGTCACCGACGTCGGCTGAACGGTCAACGCGAGTTTAGCCTGAAGATTCGTCGGCTCCGGCTCGATTTTCGCGAGCTTCGCGCAGTCGTTGAGCGTCGGACAATTCGTCGCGATCGGCGAATTTTCCGACGTGTCTTTGGCCGCGGAAACGACGACGATCTTCGATTTCGTCGGCGCGTCGATCGAGTTCGCGGCGATCTTCGCCTTCACGGTCGCGTCCACCGACGTTTGACTGAGCGTCGCGGCGATTTTTGCGTCGGCGACGATGCCGCTCATGCTGAGCTTCGGCGAGGACACCGATTGTTTCTTCGGATCCCCGGCGTCGGCGACGATCTCCTTGGCTTTGGTGACTGTCGAAGCCGAGGAGATCGGCGAGACGATCTTCTCCGCAACCGCGGGACTCGTGGAAACTACGGTGGCTGCGGCGACGATGGCTGTGTCGACGGTCGCGGGAATCGTCGACGACTTTGCGACGCCTGCATCGACGACGTTGGTCACTGGTGTCTCGATCGGCGCCGATTTAACCGGCAAAACTTCCTCGCTCGTCTTCTCCCGCGAACTCTCCGTTGGCACCGACGGCTGCTTCTCGACTTTCGGAATATCCGCAATTTCATTGACCTCCGTCTTGCCGATCTCGTCGTCGCCGCCGCCGCAGGCGTCCTTCGATCGGCAGTCGTCGGGCGATTTCGTGCTCGGATCGATGATGACGACCTCGGACTCGTTCACCAGCGACACCATGAGCTCCTGGTCGGGCGAATGGTGCATGAACGGCCCGGGCGAGTGATCGGTTAGCAGCTCCTCCTGGTCCGGCGATTCCGGTGTATCGGTTACCGCGACGATTCTCTTGCCGCTGCTCTGCAAGCTGCGCATTATGTCCAGACGCAGACTCTTCTTGTTCCTTCCCTGCGTCATCTCGTCGTCGCTCAAAATCGGCTCGTTCACCTGTGCCTCGGCGATCTCCAGTATCGGCACGAGATCGTGACCCTCGATGCCGCTGTTGACGAGAGCGTCTCTGAGCGAATCGTTGCTGTCGGCCGACAGATCGACGACCATGTCGGGATCGAAGAGAACGTACTGCTCCTGTATCTCCGCCTCAAGTGTCCCGGATATCGCGTCGTTGAGCTCGGAATCGGCGAAATCCTCGATAACCGGTATGTCATCGGTGTCGCGTTGCGCCGTCGAGCTGAGCGTAACCTCCTCGTTTACAATGGTCTTATCGTCGTCGTAGTCCGTCGTGTCGGGAATATCGTCGAGCTTGTCGCCGGGGCTGCCGATCGGCAAGCTCGGCGGCTCGGCGAGCGACGACGTCGAGACGGCAGCCGCTGCTGCAGCCGCTGCCGCTGCCGCCGCAGCGGCCTTCGGCTCCGCCGTCGTCGGTGGTGTCTGCGGCGGCGTGTGCGAGTCGTCGTCGAAGTCGTTGTAATCCGCGCAGACGAGCGAATTGATTTTCGACTGCGATATACCGGTCTTACGGTGAACCGCCGAGGTGTTGGGCTTCTCCTGATCGTTCGTTATGTGCGACTCCGCGGTTTTGCCCTTGCTCGACTCGGGTTTCGTCGACCACATCGGCGAACCGCCTCGGAGGCCGAGCTTTATGAAGCCGAAGCGGCCGAAATTCGGGATCATCGGCAGCGCGTTGAGCGGATTGTGAGGATTGCCACCGCCTCGGCTGGCCAGATCGTGATTGGCCGACGAATTCTGTTGCTCCTGATGTTGCTGCTGCTGCTGTTGCTGTTGTTGTTGCTGCTGCTGCTGCTGTTGTTGCTGTTGCTGCTGCTGCTGTTGCTGCTGCTGCTGTGGATCATGCTGCCCGGAATTTTGCCCGCCGTAAGCGTGAGGCGCGAGAGGCGTGTGCGGCGTCCGCGGTGTCGGCGGATTCTCGACGCTCTGCGGCCGATCCGGCATCGCCGGACTGTTGCCGCTCGACTGGCGTCGCTGCATCTGCATCGGCGAGCCCGCGACCATCGGCGAGCGCGGCATCGGCGAATTCGGCGTCTGCGACTGCGGCGGATGATTCATGCTGTTCAGCTGATGCTGAAGCATCGGCGAGGTCGACGGATGACTGCGCGACATCGGGCTCGGCGGCTGATACTGCGAGACCATCGGCGAGCTCGGTGGATGGTGCAACCGGCCGCCCATCGGACTCGGCGGCTGCGAGTTTTGGCTCAGCTGCTGCTGCAACATCGGCGAGCCCATCGTCTGCTGGACCATCGGACTGCGCGGCATCGGCGAGCTCGGCGGTTGGCCGTAATTCGGCTGCTGCTGGTGAAGCTGCGGGCTCGGCGAGCTCGCGGGTTGCGAAACCATCGGAGAGTTCGGTGGCTTTTGCATCATCAGCTGCTGCTGCTGTTGTTGTTGTTGCTGTTGCTGCTGTTGTTGTTGCTGCTGCTGCTGTTGCTGTTGCTGCTGCTGTTGCATCTGAAGATACTGCTGTCGCTGCTGCTGCTGTTGTTGCTGCTGTTGCTGCTGCTAGAGAGCAAAATAAGTATTTGATTGATAGCTACTGCTTTATGCAAATTATTTACGCTCCCGATATCTGAGCGAAACGTTTTCTCACCGTATGCGCGAGCTGCTGTTGCTGCTGCTGCTGCTGCTGCTGTTGCTGCTGTTGCTGCTGCTGTTGCTGCACGAGTTGCTGCTGCTGCTGTTGCTGCGCCTGAAGTTGCTGCTGCTGTTGCTGCTGCGCCAGCAGCTGCTGTCTCTGCTGGGCGATCTGCAGATTTCGTTGATTCAGGACGTTCTGATTGTCGGCTGTGACGCCGCCGCCGCCGGCGCTCACCTCGTGCTGCTGCTGAATAATCTGCTGACGCTGCAGCATCTGCTGATGCTGCTGCTGCGTGAGAATCGGCTGCTGTCCGCCCTGCGGACTGCCGAGCGGCGATCGCTGACCGTAGACGATGCCGCCCTGCAGCTGCATCCGCGGACGCTGTCCCGGGTCGCCGATCGCGGGCGGACGAACGAAACGTTGCTGGAGATTGTGCAGTCGCCCCGACTGATCGCTGATTATCTGTTGCGGACGTCCCTCGGGTATGAAACCGCCGCCGGGACTCGTGGCCATACGACCGGATATTACGGCGCGATGCTGCGGCGACGTCATCCGCGCGCCCGTCGGTCCGCAGATGCCGGGCGACGGCATCGCGCCCGGACTGAACGGATTCTCGTCGCCCTGCGAGTGCGGCGTGCCGATACGCGGCGACTGCTGCATGCTGTGCGGCGACATTGTGCCCGGATTCGTCGACTGCGGATTGCCCGGACTGTGCTGGAGCATCGGCGGATTCGGACTGTGCTGGATCATCGACGCCGCCGGGCTGTGCTGGATCATGTTCGGGGGAACGCTGCCCGGTCCTGGGCTGTGCGATACCTGCAAGTTATTGAATTTTTTAAATTATTAATCGGGAGACTTTTTTAAAAATAATTTCTAGCGATGAGATTGCTTGTTGGAGTTTTCATAAAATGTTTGCAAAATGTCAGACGTACCAGGCCCGCGGGACTGTGCATCGGCGACGAGTGCTGCGACGGCGACATCAGCGGCGAGCACGGTTCGCTCGTCTGCGGCTGCGGTTGCCGTTGCTTGCCTCGATACTCCGTGATGACCATTCCGTGCTGTCGCGTCTGCTTCCTGCTTGCGTCCAGTTGCTTCTGCAGTATCGCCTGCTCGGTCGAGATTCTCTGGAGCTCGGCGGCGTCGTTGTCCGTGAGCTCGTTGCCGGACTTGCGCAGCTGACGCTGCTTGCTGTTGAGCGACTGTTTTGGACAGAAAAAACGGGCGCGTCCGGTGAGCGAGCGGGGTCCCACTGGTTTCGTACCGCGAGAAGGGTGTAAAATTACCTTTCTGACCTTGCGAAGCTTCTGGACTTCGGTTTCGTAGTACTTCAGCTGCTGGACGAGGATCTGGTGCTGGTGATTGAGCCACTGCTCGTACTGCAGCTGCATCTGGCGATCCTGCTCCGTGACGATGACGTCCGGCGGCGCCGGCGGCGCTGGCAGTTGCGGCACGTTGAAAGTGGCGATTCTCGCTGGAAGATTTTTTATTTCGTTAGTTCATTCCGAATTTTCGATTGACGGTGATTTATTTTTTTTTTTTAGGTATTTTTTAATTAAACTAGGAACAACGTGCTCGCTTCGCTCGCACTCGAAAACATTTTTTGAAGGGGTACCCCTTGCTGTTTTTTTTTGGTGAAATTTTTTTTTTCGATTTAACGAAGTTTTAAAACCCTATCCGATTGGAAATTTTCCGCTGATTCCAAATATGACCGATTTTTGCCCGAAAAATAAAAAAATTTAGGAGAAAAACGCGAAAAACGATTTTTCACTTTTTCCCTATTTTGGCACTTTACTAAAATCGGTGTAATTTTTCTTTGCATCAATATAATCGGGATTTTCTTTTTGCATTCGAAAGAAAACTCTTCAACGAAGAGAACGCTGCCAAGCGGAACGCGATATCTGGATTTTTCGATATTTTACAGATTTTTAAAGTTGACCCTCAAAAATCGCAAATTTTTAGAAGGGGTACCCCTTGCCATTATTCGCAAAATTTGGCGAAAAAAAAAATTTCGATTTCGCAAAGTTTTAAAACCCTATCCGATGGCAAATTTCCCGCTGATTCCAAAAACGACAGATGTTTGCCCGAAAAATCGAAAATTCGAGGAGAAAAACGCGAAAAACGATTTTTTTTCTGACAAACTGCCAAATTTCGCGATGTTAAACATCAAACTGCTGCCGGTTTCCCAACGACCAATCAGATGCTGAATAAATCGACAACAATGGTTGCTCACGAACTTTTTAATGGAGGAAAACAAAATTAACTCACATTCGGGTGGCGTTTGAGTGGCGATCGGTTGCCGCGGCGATTGTCCTGCGAGTTTGGCAGCGTCGGGAACGCCCTGAGGCCAACTGGAGCCCGGGGCCGACGGCGGCCTCGGCGCACAGGGCGGCCTTATCACCGGGACACCACCGGGCAGAACCTGGGGCGGAGAACCGAGCGGCGCCGATCCGAGCACGTCGGCTCTGAGCCTCTCGAATTCGCTGTCGCTGAGCAGAGCGCCGCCCGGCGCGCTCGTGTCGACCTGCTGCTGCTGTTGCTGCTGTTGCTTCTCCTGCTCGCGCTTCTCCTGCTCCAACAGATCCTCGAGCAGCAGCGGTTGCTCCTGTGAACACGACTGCTGACAGTTAAGGTCATTTTCAACTGAATCCAGCACTATACGCGGGGTGGGAAATAAATCGTCGATGACATTCTTTTTTTTTTTTTGTGTTCACCGACGATGCAACTTATTCAACCGTTTTCTCGCGACTGTTCGATCTCTTTTCAGCGCTTTTTTTTCAAGCTTCCGAACACAGGATTGGGGAATGAAAACGGAAATCATGCGAGTGAGCGTCGTAGTTTGAAAAATCACCACGATTTTTTTTTTTTTTACTTCGTAAATGTTTTTCTTCGATTTTTTATACTACTTGGCAATTTTTCAAACTGTGATGTTCAAATAAATTGCTGCAGCAGCCGCAAACATCGATCCAATGTGTTTTACATCGTTCAGCGAATCGTTTTTGTTCTTTTTTTTTTGGGTAAAGAAAAAAGGATTGCGTTAGGGTTCTATTTTTTTTTTCAGTTCTTTTTTTTTACGGATTGATGGATTCCGTCGAAAACCGATTTTTCGATGAATGTGCTGTAAATGCCCCAAGACTTGCTCACCTGCAGAAGCAAGGGTCTCCGGTGAGGATGCGGTCCGATCGGAGACGGAGCGCTATGAACGACAGGGGCCATCGGTGGAACCGCCACCGGCGCGTTATGCCCTATATGGACCGGGGGTCGCGCCATAACTCGCCCACCTGGGCACATCCCCATCTAGACATGCACCAACACCAATGCATTGCCAAACACCCAATTGCAGGCCAAAAAAACACCATTTTACTCAGCCATTACTTATTAAGAAAATTTCCAGTCACTCGTCCGCGCTCTTTCTTTTCGCACTTTGCGTCTATCATCTTTCCTTATGTCGCGAGTCCTTCAAAATTATCCGCTCCTCGGCCGAGTCGTGATCCAAGCTTCCGCGGAAAAAAAAAAAAAAAAAAAAAAAAAAAAAAAAAAAAAAAACGCAAAACCAACGACGAGTAATTTTTTCTTTCTTTTGAATTTTGAATTCAAAAGAATTTTTCTTTTCCCGATAAAATGGTTGAACGATTAGTCGAAGCGATTAGTAGAAAAAAAAAAAAAAAAAAAAAAGAAAAAAATCATATCACGTTCGCCGATGTGAGTCGAGATACTTGGCAAAACGAACGCGATTTCGTCGTTAGATTTATTGCACAAAATAACCACACATGCCTCTTTCACGATAAAATAATCGCGTTAGTCAACACCAACACCAACAAATTGCGAATCGTTTTCTCATCGAATATCGCGGGTATTTTTTTTGTTAGATATGTGTATATTAATATTTAAATATATGTAAAAACGAACGTTAAGGAAATATATACGGAATTGAAAGCGATGCAGAAAATTTCGGAAGAGACGTCGATTCGTATCGTGGCAGAAAAAGTGAACGCACCTGTATGGGTCCCGGATAGGGCGGCGGGGGTCCGGGATAGGGCGGCGGCGGCGGCGGTGGCGCCAGCGGCATTCGCGGTCCGATCATGTGATTAACCGAAACCACCCGGCCGGGAACTCCCTGGATTCCCGCCACTCGCATGCCGAGTCTCTGCTGTTGCGGGGCTGTTGATTCAATCGGTTTCCATTATTTTCACATCACTCGCAGATCTTAGATTGACTTAGATTATTTTTCCTATTTTTTTTCTTTCAACTCTCAAAAATGGATTATTTACAAAAATATATATTTTCGAAATAATGGTAAACGAAGAAGATTCGTAAAAATATGCACACATAAATACACAACAAATAAATGAAAAAGATCTTAAAATTTGGATACTCCTGGGCTGAAGGACCTCGGTCGTTGGCCCATTAATAATACAACGATAATACAACATACGATAATATTGGAAGGAAAAAAAACAATTGTAATGTATATTGTATTATCAATAAACCACCTTTACTATTTTACTATATATTTTCTTGGCTTGCGAATCTCTCTTTTCGAAGGGAAAACAAAAAGGCGTGAAAAAAACACTTACCCTGCATGTGCGGTTGCTGTATTCGCTGTCCATGGCCGGGAAACGTCGTGGGATAGGTGACGGTGACGGAATTGGTGGAGGTGACGACGCCGACGGCGCCGTCGGGTGACACGAGTCTCGTGCCCGGCGGCATCGGTCTTCCCATCGCCGCAGCCTGCTGAACGTGTTGATGCATCTGTTGCTGAACGGCGACGGCTTGCGGATGATTCGGCGGCAAAATCGGAGCCTGCTGCTGTTGTTGCTGCTGCTGTTGTTGCTGCTGCTGCTGTTGCTGTTGTTGTTGCTGTTGCTGCTGCTGTTGCTGCTGCTGAGCCTGCGAGGTCGGTGTCGGCACCTGAACGGGCACCATGGGCGGCGCCTGAGCCGCGGACATGTTCGCCGCTTCCGACGGCGCCGAGACCGCGCCCGGTCCGCTCGGCTCGTTCATCTCCGCGTGCGTCGGCGCCGAACCGCCGAGCTCCTCGCTCTTCGCCGCCTCGTCCTCCTCCTTCACCTCCTTTTTCTGCTTGTCGTCCTTCGTCTCGACCTCCACTTGCTCCAAATCGAGGTCGAGTATATTCGTCTTCTCGCCGCCGGTTATGTTGTCCAGCTCGGGATCCGCGTACTCGAGGATATTGAAGTCCGCGCCCATCTCTGCTGCGAGATTGCGAGAAAATAGCGTTTATTTTATTCGTCCGATTTGATTTTTTTATGTCGTACATAATATTTTTATTTTTTTGTTTTACTTCTTTCAAATTATTTTTTAGAGTAATTTTGCAACTCACCGAGCAACTCGTCGTCATCGTCGCCCAGATCTCCTAATATTGCACTGACGCCCTCGACCTCGACCATCGGCGCGCCCTCCTGCTCGAGCTTCTCAAGCTCCGCGGTGACGTTGTCGGGTATCTCCGACGGCTCGGACGCGGCCGAGGCCGAGTCGGCTACGCTCGACGGTATCAGCGGCGGTCGCGCCATCCCCTGCACGCCCATCATTCTCACGCTCTGACTCGTCATTTCCGGACCCGCTCTCACTATTCGCTGAGCGATATTTTGTCCTTGATTTGGATCTGGAGGGAAGCAGAGAAAAATTAAAAAATTAACCTTCTGTTTTTTCTACAGCGAAAAAAAAATAATAATAAAATGTCATTCACAGGATTAATCCAAAACGCAACGAGAAGTGCAATTCATATTCACCTGGAAATCTTTGCTGCTGCAAAAGTTCGTACTGTTCGGTCAACGAATTTCTCGGATTTGCCATTCGCTGTTGCATGACTTGATGATTCTGGAATTGCTGTTGTTGTTGTTGCTGTTGTTGTTGCTGCTGCTGTTGCTGCTGCTGCTGTTGTTGGGTGATGCCAACGGAGACGGGAGGACGCGGATAGAGCATGCGAGTTCGCGGGTCGATTGCTTGTACTCGCGCGTCGATATTTCCTACTGCAGTATGTCGCGAATTTAGTCCTGGGTTAGGATTTCGGCGTATTAATATTGCAAAACTCGAAACGTGAACGAGCGAACCATCCGGCGAATTCGCGCGGCGACAATACTCACCGAGCGTGTTTCTTATGAGCGCGTTCGGCGGAATTCCCGGCATCGGCATTCGCGGTCTGCCGATTCCCGGCGGAAGCGGATGCCGGAACGTACCCTCCACGGGATTCCCGGTCGGCTGCACGTGCTGGGGAAGCTGCACGTGACCCCCCTCGAACTGCTGCTGTCCCGGATCCACGGGGCTCTGCACGTCTGTGTGAATTGCATCGAGGAATATCAGAAAACGAATTTTTTTGTCCGTCGCAAGCAATTAAAAGAAATAAAAAATGTCGATTTAACAAAAACTTAATTAAAAAAAAATACCTTGACTCCAAGAAGCCGCGAGTGGCTCCATTTTCTTGGTCATCTGTTGCCGCTGCAGCAGATCGCGCAGCTGCCGATTCACCTCCGGCTGCTGATTGAATATCTCAGCGGGCGGCGGTTGCTGTTGCTGCTGTTGCTGCTGCTGTTGTTGCTGCTGCTGCTGCTCTTGTCGCGACTCGGGTCGCGGAGACGCGTAGCTCGGCGCCGGGGAGGGCGTGGGAGGCTGCTGGCTGTAGGGATCGGGAGTGCGAGAGGGAGCGTAAACATGAGCGGAAGGACGCGGCGTCGGCGGATTAAATACGGCGCGCGGCGTCCCGGGCGGTTGGGAGAAGACGTCGTTGCGCGGCGACGTCGAGTACGTCGGCGTACCTGGTATCATCGAGCGGGGCGTCTGCGAGCCGGGAGACGGCGCGTAATTCGCCTCGTTTCCCTGCTCGAAGCGCTGGAAATGATCCTGCTGCTGCTGTTGTTGTTGCTGCTGTTGGGGTTGCGAGGACGCCGGGGACTGGGGAAAATCGTGGGGAGATTGCGGCGCCTGAGGCGAGAAAGGGGACGGAGGCTGAGCAAATGTGTTTGGCATTCCCGCGCGAACGACCGCGCCAACCGGACGCGACAAAATTCCGCCTGGTTGCTGCTGCTGCTGCTGTTG
This sequence comes from Itoplectis maculator, assembly GCA_964034905.1. Lineage (NCBI taxonomy): Eukaryota > Metazoa > Arthropoda > Insecta > Hymenoptera > Ichneumonidae > Itoplectis > Itoplectis maculator. The sequence goes on from OZ035869.1 coordinate 3,660,849, forward strand.
CTGCTGCTGCTGCTGCTGTTGTTGCTGCTGCTGCTGGGGCAACCGGGGCATTCCCTGCAGAGGACTCTGCGGCGCCACGCCGCGCGTCACCTTCATCGGCGGCGCGGCGAAAGTACCGCGCGAACCCGGCGACGGCGACGCCAGCGGACCCATGAGATTTCCGTCCTGTAATACAATTTGTTTTTTTAAATAATTGTTCAAAACGAAATTTAATGCATTTGGCACAATGTATGGATATATTTAAGTTACCTGCGAAGTTGATACTTGTAACTGGGTTGTCAGACCTGCTGTGTTCTCGGGATTCAACTGTGTCGTCCCGTCGTCGCTGATTTGCCGGTGGACTCGCGCAATGGCTGGAAAATCGAAGACTAAAAATATGTATACGTCATTCTAAGATTTGTAAGATTTACTCCAATGAAAAATCACCCTCTGAGTTTGTTCAATAATTGTTTGCTCGTGAATAAATGAATAGATGAAGAAGTTTGAAAAAAAAAATCGTGGAGATATGCATACCATGGGTTCGTTGCTCTTGGATCGACTGCTGCTGATGCTGCGCCTGTTGCTGCCGGTGAGCCTGCAGCTGCTTCCACTGTCGCTCCTGTTCCGCCTCCCGCGACGATCGGTCGCGATTCGTGAGCCGATCTTGCTCCTACGAAAGATCGGCAAATTACGTCTGGATATTCGATTGCCCCGCGCTCGGGTCATTACGTCCCGCTTGCAAAAGTGCACGAACGAAGAAAAAAAAAACATTGTATTCGTTCTCTCGATTCGGACAATCGAACGGAACGTAATGACCGGTCGTCTTCGATAATGATTTGTTTTCAACAGTCGGACAAGGCGTCGTAGACAACCAGCCAAAAATGATACACCAATGTTAACATTCACACGAAAGAAAGAGAAATAAAAAAATATATGAAAAAATTAGAGCCGTTACTCAATTGCAAATTCAAACTCCTTATTTTGTATCTTTATCTGTGCAACCAGAAAAAAAATGTTAACCAGCCACCGTTTGAAAGATGTTTCAACGAAAAATGATAATTCAACATCCACGCATAGCGATTGTCTCAACACCAAAACTGCAGCCTCTAGATTGGAATTGTTACGAAAAAAAATAATTAATAGATTACGTGCGATTTTTCGTTTGCTACGGAAATTCCTTTCGGAAACTGAATAGAAATTTGCTATTTTTTTCCTGCGGATTTCGGGCCGACATATTTTAGATCGAAATTTGTTGACTGTGGATTAATGAACAGACGATTGAATTACAAGAAAAGCATCTAGGAGGACAGAGAGAGAAATAGAGAAAGATAAAAATATAATAATAATAATAAACACAGATGATCGCATTTCACTAATTATCGACACAGCGGCAAATTACTAGCAACAATAAAATACGAGTCTACAACCACCCAGAATAAAAACAAAACAACAGAACGGAATCAAAGATAAAACACTGATGTTAGTAACGGAGGACGAGGATTTTCATTTTTCTTGGACGTGACGAGGACGGAAGTCGGGGTGAAAAAATGTCGAGGATATTTTCTCGGGATTTGCAAAGTAACGAGATTTTTGAGCTACGAGTCTGTCGCATGCCAACAACGAGAGGTCGGACTATATAGAATAAGGGAGTCTTTAATACACGTTTTTCTCGAATTCAATACAAAATATCGCTAAAGAAAAATCAGAAAGTCTATCGCCCTGCAGTAAAATTTGAAATAATTTCCGGCCGTTTCTCGCGAATGAGAAAAAGCTGTAAATCATTTTCATCGATACTCGAGGATGAAAAACAAAATAACGTTTCTCATTCCAGCGCAAATATTTTGTATTGAATTTTCAAAGGATTGTCATTGCCCTGACATACGGAAAAACGAAATTTTCATTTATATGTTCTTGAGAAAAAAAAAAAGAATACGGATATCGAACAACGTCGCATTAATATATCGAATATCGTAACAACCACCCATTAAAAATGCATCTTTAAAATGGAATGCTGAAGAAAAATAAAGGAGAATCCGAACATTCCAAATGATAAACGGCGAGACACGACGAAAAATCGAGATACGTCGCAACAACGTTGCCTTCTGTCTAATTTGAAAGTAGAAAAAAAAAAACAGTTTGACCACTTCGCTTTTGGCAAAATATTTCTAATAAAAAAAACTATGGTACAATTAATAATTCATTATGCTGCTAATTAGGACATTTCTTAAATTCAATTCGATCATAGATCGTTAAATCTCTAAAACACTAATTAAAATTTTTTAATTTAATTTCATATCTACAGTTCAAAATAAAAAAATTTCTCGAACTTCTTTCCCTCTCGAACGATCAAATCTACCCACAGCGGAGCGGTCAAACGTTCCTAATAAAGGTAACTAAAGTCAGAAACTAATACGAAAAAACGACAGAAAAAAAAATAGATTTGTAAAATAAAAAAACTCGATCGGATACGTGGTTCACAAGGCAAGACACTAGAGGCACAGAGATAGATTGGCTCACCATGGCCGGGGACTGTACAGGTACAGTGTGAATAATTGCGGTGGGTGGCGGATCGTAGTGCTCCTGGCTGAGGGACGGGAGGGTGCGCATTATTTCGGAGGGGGTGAGCACTCTAATCTGATGATCTACAGAGGACAATTGTCGCGCGCTGTTAGCCCCAAGTGCTGCGGCGACAACGGCGGTGCCAGTGGCAACGGGTGTCGCGGTGTTTACGAGGGAGGAAGAGCAAGAAGAAGAAGAAGGTGAAAAAGAAGTGGAAGACGAGGCTGCTGCTGCTGCTGCCGCTGCCGCTGATGCTGCTGCTGCTGCCGCCGCTGCGGCGGCTGCGGCGTTCGAGCTGTTGTTAGCGACTACATTGGTGATCGAGAGGGTGAAATTCGCGTGTGGATTGTGAATCGAGGACTGCGAGCTGTGAGGATTATTGCGTTGCCGGGTCGGTGACGACGCGTGTTGATCGCCACCGCCGCCGCCGCCGCCGCCGCTCAGGTTCCCGAAATTCGAGCAGGACGACGACGAGGACGAGGACGAGGAGGACGAAGACGAGGAGGACGAGGACGAGCAGGAGGACGACGAGGACGAGGAAGAAGCGTTTGCTGCGGTGCAATTGATGGCTGCCGGCGACTGTGTTAATCTGGTATAGCCAGCAGCGCCGGCTACGATTTCTTGGTGCGCGCTGACGCCGTTGATGCCGCTGCTGCTGCTGATGTTGCTGCCGCCGCCGCCGATGTTGTTGCTCGCCGCAGCGTTAATGTTATTTGTCGTGGAATTTGCGGAAGGAGGTCGGGGCGACGAGGACGAGGCTGTCGAGGTGGGCGAGGGACTCGGGGAATTAGAAGTTGTTAGCTGCCTCGGCGGTCCCTGCACCGCACACACCTCCGCTAGATGACCACCGTGACTCGTCGATGTCACAGCCTGAGCCGACGCTGTCGCTGCTGCTGCTACTGCTGCTGCCGCTGCTGCTGCTGATGTTCCTGGTGCTCCCGAGGCTGCTGTAGCCGCTGCCGCTGCTGCTGCCGCCGCCGCCGCTGCCGCTGCCGGTGTTAACGCCGTCTTCTCCTGTTGGGACTTGTCCGGCGCCTGCGAGGAGGCCAACAGTCCGATTTGCTTTTGCGCCGCGGTCATCGCCACTACCGGCGACACCTGAGACGATGGCAATGTCGTATTGACGGGTTTGGTGGTGATGGTGGTGGGTGCGCTTGTTGCAGTGACTTGGGTCGTGCTTGGTATGTCCTTGGGTATCTGTCGGTTATCAACGGGTCCCACGTTTTCACACTTACAATTGCACAGGTTTTTTTTTTTTGGGATTTTTGCTGTTTTCGCTCTTTTTTTCGGATAATCAGGGCTATACAGGTTTTTTTTGGCTTTCAAGTTTGTCTCTTTTTCTCTGCGGGGGTTCGGGGGGGATTTTTCGGGGTGTACCAAACACGGGTGTACGTTGCGAATTATTTATGCAGATACTTATTGGTCGTTCGCTAGAGAGATTTATGTATAGCGGAGAACGAGATGTTTTTTTTCTAACGTATACGGAGATCGGCGAGGAGGGATTCTCAGGCGACTCGGGGACTGAGGACGATTTTTGCGCGAGAAAGGCGAGGCGGTTTTTTTTTGTGTATTGCAAAAATGTAAGTTTTTGAATATTTCACAATAGAGAATGGAAATGAGAAAACAGTTCAAGAAATTTACAAGTTCTTTTGAAAATAAATAATGGGATAGGCTTTTCATATCGCCCAGTTCAGTCCCTATTGCCAGGAGAATCCCCCTCTTATTAATAAGGTTTGGGGGTGGACTAGGGAACATTTATGTCGTAAAAAATGGTTGGTGTTTGTTCGATCACAGATTCGACGGATTGCCTGCTACTGAATTTACAAAACCTTTGCTGCGCGCTGATATACTTTTCCCGCCCATCGATAATTTTCTTCCCTCCCAAAGAAGCCAACCTTATCTTTTTTGCTGGGGAAGTTAAAAAAAATTGAACGGGAGTTCCACCTGCGTCGATAAATCGATTTCCGAGGAGATCAGCCGACGATCGTCGACGTAAAACACCAGCCATTTCCTTCTTTCTCGCTTTTTCTCTTTATACATTGACTAATCGCTAGACGTAGCACAATGAGACACAAAGGGCGAGCTGTTAGTTCGACTTATGTGTTAGCACAAGAAAACCTTCGTATAGATATGAGAACTACATATGTTGCGGTCATAGACGATTAAAGAAATAAAAAAAGTGAATTAAACGACGATTACTGAGGCAGTCGTCTCGTTGAAACTGAGTGCAAACCTCGTGCGAAACAATTTTTTTTTTTACACGATCGGAGAAGGGTTACGAAAAATTAGTCCGGGATTTCGTAAATACTTTCGCCAATTAAAAATCGTAATTTCATAGCGCAACGAGTCAGCTGCCTCAAAACGTTCCTGTCGAAGACGTTTCTTATTTCTTTCGATTTTGAGCTTTCTTACCGGCTGTGTCTTCTTTATGCGAATGGCGGCTCTGTTGTCCCGCGCCTGCGCTAGATACGGCGATCGCTTCTCCGTCGGCAGCGCTCGCCACTTTTTCAGTATCTGTTTGCAGCGCTCGGACCACGCTGAAATTTAAAACGAATTCGACTCATCAGAATGGATTTTTTTCGTTTTTGCTAAGACTAAAGACGGTACTAAGTTCAAAATTCACCGGGTGATTTTTCTGTCTCTGACCAAATTTTCACAATCTCAGAGACGAATCATTAGAAAATTCGTGCGTATCAATCGGTTCGTTCGCCATACCTGGATACTCGGTTTTCCACTCCGGATGATTGATATTCGCGTAGAGCACCGAGGATATCGTCGCGTTGTTGCCGAGCGCCTCGTCGGCTTCCATCTTCAGATTGCTCCGCTGATTGTACGTTATAGGATTTCCACCGGAGGCCACAGAGCCCTCGTCGTCCGGATTCACCCACGGACTCGGCGGTTCCGAGAATACAGGACTGAAGACCGGTGGACTGCTGTAAATTCAAATGAAAATTTAGCTCCGTTTCTTTTGCGAGAAGAAAATGAAAAATTATAAGTCGATCCACATACTTGCTGTATTCGGAATGATACGGCGACGGAGGTGGAAAGCTCATCGGTGAGTTCAGATTCGATTGGCCGACCGACGGCAGCGAACCAGGTACTTGCGGTCGACCCAGCGGCAAGCCACTTTGCATACCTTTGAAACAATGAGAGAAGACGAAATTATTCGGTGAAACGTCGATTAGCGATGAGTGGAAGAATTATTTATACCCAGAAAAAATATATATCCCTCTTTTAAAAAGTTCATGAGGAACGGAAAGCATTGTTAGCAAACTATTCGAGCTGTGATTCCTGACAAATTGTTCGGCCAAAATTTTTTTTTTTTTTTTTCAATATCAATTAAAAAGGATTGTAACCAGTGTTTTCAGGGGTAGAATATGCGACTTGAGAACGATGGTATAGGTTAAAAGTCGATATTTTGAAAAAATAAATTTCGTGACCCCGATTTGGGCGGTTTTCGGCCCGGCGGCCAGATCTACGATTTCTGTCAAACTGTTCGGCCAAAATTTTTTTTTTTTCAAAATCAACTAAAAAAGGGTTGTAACCAGTGTTTTCAGGGGTAGAATATGCGACTTGAGAACGATGGTATAGGTTAAAAGTCGATATTTTGAAAAAAAAAATTTCGCGACCCCGATTTGGGCAGTTTTCGGCCCGGCGGCCAGATCTACGATTTCTGACAAACTGTTCGGCCAAAAGTTTTTTTTTTCAAAATCAACTAAAAAAGGGTTGTAACCAGTGTTTTCAGGGGTAGAATATGCGACTTGAGAACGATGGTATCGGTTAACAGTCGATATTTTGAAAAAATAAATTTCGTGACCCCGATTTGGGCGGTTTTCGGCCCGGCGGCCAGATCTACGATTTCTGTCAAACTGTTCGGCCAACATTTTTTTTTTTTCAAAATCAACTAAAAAAGGGTTGTAACCAGTGTTTTCAGGGGTAGAATATGCGACTTGAGAACGATGGTATAGGTTAAAAGTCGATATTTTGAAAAAATAAATTTCGCGACCCCGATTTGGGCGGTTTTCGGCCCGGCGGCCGGATCTACGATTTCTGTCAAACTGTTCGGCCAAAAGTTTTTTTTTTCAAAATCAACTAAAAAAGGGTTGTAACCAGTGTTTTCAGGGGTAGAATATGCGACTTGAGAACGATGGTATAGGTTAAAAGTCGATATTTTGAAAAAATAAATTTCGTGACCCCGATTTGAGCGGTTTTCGACCCGGCGGCCGGATCTACGATTTCTGTCAAACTGTTCGGCCAAATTTTTTTTTTTCAAAATCAACTAAAACAGGGTTGTAACCAGTGTTTTCAGGGGTAGAATATGCGACTTGAGAACGATGGTATAGGTTAAAAGTCGATATTTTGAAAAAATAAATTTCGTGACCCCGATTTGGGCAGTTTTCGGCCCGGCGGCCAGATCTACGATTTCTGACAAGCAAAACGACAAATTTCTTTTTTTTTTTTAAATCAACTTAAACAAGGGTTTTTTAGTTGCGATTTACCCTTTCAAAGCTTTATAAGAGCGCAGCAGCGCAAAGGTATCTCGGGCACACGGGCCAGCGCGTATATATTAGCCCAGTATATGTAGATCGTGTATCTAATTGCACTCACCGGGATGCGGCGAGGGCGAAACGAGCGGCGTAGTCGCGGCCGGTGTGTGCGGCGTCTGCGGTTGCATCGGGAAGACGGACGATTCCTGTGACTCCTGAGACTCGTCGGTGAGAACGCCCTTGAATATCTCCTCGACGTCCTTGCTGTCCATGTTCGGCAGACCCGTGTGACTGACCATCGACTCGAGATTGAAATGAGGACTGAGAATGTCGGTGAGCTCGTCTTTACTCGGACCGGGCGGATCGTCGAGTTCCTCGAGGGCCTCGCTCGCCTTCGCGAGATCCTCGTCGGGCTCGTTCATGATCGTGTTGACGAGATCGTTGTCCAGGAGATCCGACGTCATCGGCAGAAGATCGCCGAGATTCTCAGTGTCGCTGCCGTCGTCGTCCATCATCTCCTCGCGCTTCACGATCGCATCGCACGACGTCGTCGACGGCGGCGGCTGCTGCTGTTGCTGCTGCTGCTGCTGCTGCTGCTGCTGCTGCTGCTGCTGTTGCTGTTGCTGCTGCGCCAGCGGCGGTGGCGTCGTCTTCTCCTCCTCCTCTTTCTCGCCGTTCTCGCGATCCGTCCGCGTCTTCACCTGCTCGATCGCCCGCAGCTCGTCCTGCGACAGCTGAATCGTGTCCGCGCTCGCCGACGCGTTCGTCTCGTCCTCGCTGTCGCTGCTGCTCTTGATGTCCCGGTCTTTGGTCGTGTCCATGAGATCCTTGCCGAAGAACGCCTCCTGCATGTACTGCGGAAAGCACTCGGACAGCTTGGTCTTTGGTTTCCTTCGCTGCACCTTGCGACGCGGTTTCTCCTCGTTTATCGCCAGCGTCGTCGCGCCGTCGGCTTTCGATTCACCGGCGACCGACGCAACGCCGGACGCGGTGACGCTTGCACCGTTCGTTCCGGTCGCGCTACGTTCGCCGCTGACAACGCCAGGGCCCTCGCCCTCGTCGTCCTTGTCCTTCCGCGTGCCTCGCAGTCGAACGAGAAAACCGCCGATTCCGAGCTTCTGAAGATTTCTCTGGCGCTTGCGTCGCAACACGGGGACACCGTTCTCGGTCGTGTAGATGCTGAAACCCTCGGGCGGCGGCTGATCGCCCCGCGGCGTCCAGACCATTCCTTCCTTCAGCACCTGGTGGATAAATAAATATAGATATTGGAGTAAAAGAAAATAAAAAATCCTAAAAAAATAAATAATAGTGAATTTAGCAAAACTCACCTCGCCTCCCGCCTCGTCCTTGACCTCCAGCAGCTCCATTTTACCGCCATTCTCCTCCAGCGAATTGTCCAAACTGCCGCCGGCGACGACGCTCTCGATGGTCGCCATGATATCCGCCTCCTTGTCGACGAGCGGCAGCAATTTCCGTCGCTTCTTCCGCGTCTGCTGCTGCTCGAACGTCAGCGACTTGATGTGGCTCATCCCGGCTTCCGACAGATAAACCCCGTCGACGAGATACTGCTGCGGCGTCGGTTTGTAAAGCTCCGGGCTCGGAGCTACCGGCGCCGGTGGCGGCGACGACGAGCGCGCCGCGTACTTCGTCGGCGCGGGTTTCGGCAGGCTGCACGCTATGTGAGGCGGCGGAACGTCGCGCGGACGGCAGAGAACGCAGTTGTAACCCTCCTCGGCGCAACGCTCCGCCTCGGCCTCGGTTTTAATGTGATCGCACGCGCAGTGAAGCCAACGCTCGCACTGTATGCACTGTATTATCAGATCACCCTCGTTGTACGGCTCCTGACACGAGGTGCAAGCCGTGTGGGACGCGCACGGGCCGCACTGCGTGTAATTCTTCTGCCAGCTGCTGTTGAAGCCGGGATCGTTGGAACCGCAATTCTGGCACTGGGCGCACCACTTGCACTTCCACGTGCCGTGCGGCACGTACTCGAGCGGCGGATCCATGCAGTAGATGTGATAACTGATGTCGCAATCGTCGCACAGTATGAGACGGCCCTCGTCGTTGCGCTCGCCGCAGCCCTCGCAAACCGTGCAGTCGAGACACCGCCAGCCCTTCTGCAGTATCACCTTGGTGACCTTGACGTTCGCGCAGTAGGGATGGTAACACTGGCCGCACTGGGCGCACGCGATAAGGCAGCCCTCCTGATCGGTCCCGATCGCGCCGCACATGACGCAGATGTCCTGCGTCAGCACGAACTTGTCCTTCGCCGAGCACAGGACCAGACGATTCTCCACGCCCGGCTCGTCCTCCTTCGAACCCGAGTCGGAGATCGGACGCTGAAAATTACGGACATTTGTAATTAGTTACTTTTTTATATTATGGTTGTGTTTTTTCAGTGAGTCGAGAACGCGAAATAAAATGGATGTGAGGCTTTGATATTTGGTTTACGGAGAAATAATAGACGTTTACCTGCAGTCCGACCCCAGGAACCCCGAAGATCCCTCTCATCTTCGCTTTCGGTCCTCTCTTCCTACCGAACTCGTTCATCTTCTGGCGCTTCTGATAACCGAGACCCTTGCCGACGCCCTTCGGTCTCCCCGCGATGCCACCGCCGCCGCCGAGGCCGAGCCGCTTCTTCGCGACCTTCGACGCGCAGAAGGGTTTGCCCTTGCCGAGTCCGACGGGAAACATCGAGTCGTCGCCGGTGCCGTCGAACTCCGAGGAGTCGCCGTCGCCGTAGAGACTCTCCTGCGACGCCGTGAGACTCGAGTCGCCGCCGTAGTCGTCGACGGTGTCCTTGCGACGCGTTAGCGCCATGCTCTTGCAGTGCTGGCAAACGTACTCGTAGTCGGGTTTCGCCTCCTTGCGATGCTGATGGGTCAACGGATCGGCCTCCGGATCGCACGTGCCGTGGACGAATTTTTTGCACGAGCTGCACTGCACCATCTCGCGATAAGCCGCGGCGCGGTATGCTTTGCGGCAGAGCGGACACGAGAATCCCTTGTTGCGCTGCTGGTAACACGAGTCGCAGACCGTGTAGTGCGAGTGCCAACGCGACGAGAGACCGGCGCCCGGTGTCCGGGAGCCGCAGTCCGTGCACACGCGGCAGCACTTGCACTTCCAGCCGTATTTCGGGATCGACGTGACTATCGGTCGCAAGCAGCCTGGATGATAGGCCTTGTCGCACTGCTCGCACAGCATCACCTTCGACGCGTCCTCGGGCTGACGGCAAACCTGGCAGATCCGGCACGTCGCGCACTGCCAACCCGCGCGAACGCCCGGAAGAAGCGCGAGACCCACGCAACTGCCGTGATAATGCTGACCGCACAGCGAGCACATCACCAGATTCGACACGTCGCCCATGCCGAAGCAGTGCATGCACGTCACGTCGCCGTTCACTGCGGATCGAACAATTATTTTATTTTACTTTATTTTTTTACAGGATTTAGGTATCGTTTGGTGGAGAAAAATCGCCGATACTCACGCAGAAGCGGAACCTGGCCGAGATGTTGATTGCAGAACAGCGCCAGTGTTTTGGTATCTTGAAAGCAGGCCGCCGCGGCCGCGCACGGTAAATGGAAGTAACGATTGCACGATCCCACCTGATGGATTGAGAATAAGTGTTATAGATTTAAATAGTGTTATAGATTTAAAAAAACGTTGCACTGAGAATAATTAGCAGTTGCGATTCAATCATTGGTTCGATCCACCAAAATATTGGTTGCAGTTACTAAAATATTGGTAGCTCTGACCAACGGTTGGTAATCACAACTATTAATTTTTTTTCAGTGTGTGCAAGTCGATTGGCGATTGTCGGCGCGAACGACGAATGAAGAGAAAGAGAGGCGAACCTTGCAAGGGATTCCCGCTCCGTAGTGAAAGCAGTAGGCGCATCGTCGCGACGACGCCTGAACGACCGCGGTACTCAGCACCTCGGTGACCAATTCTTGATTGTTGCTCGCCCAAACGGCGCACGACTGATGCACGTAATAGTGGCCGCTCGTTTCGAACAGTATCGACACCTCGGGCTCCTCCGAATATCCCACTATGGTTAACTCTTCCACCGGCTCTGTGAAATTCGATAGACTAGCATTCCTGAAAACGAAACGAAGCGTTACGACCTGCGAAATCATCGACGGGGAAAAAGTCGAGATAATGGAAAGCCTAGCGATTATTTTGTTTTTTTTTCTTCTTTTTTTTTCGTACCTGCATTTGGCCAGACTCTTTTGCCGGCGACACGTTACGGCTCCGGGTCCCGCGGCGCGCGGGCTTTTGTCACCAGTGGAAGACACGTCGGCGAGTGTGATGTCCGCGGTCTCGTCGCGATTTATATTTTTCTCCGGCACGAAACCCTCGGGACAGGCCAGTCTCACGAGTTCGCCCTGGCCGAGCTGGCTGCGCTCGCCCAAATTACAAAATGCGCACACTTTCCCGGGCCTGCGACGACAAACGGTTATTTTTTTTACATGGATCGAAATGCGTTATTTAAAAAAAAGAAAAACGAAAAATCTTACCACTGCTCCGGGAAGTACGGTGGTTCCTCCGGCGCCGGCATCGATCTATCCACGCCGGACGACTCGCCGTCCCCGCTCTGATCGTCCGCGAGTCGCAGAGGACTCTGGGACTCCGAGTGCGTATCATCGTCTTTGCTTTTCGTGCGACGCGGCATTCCCCGCGCATATCCGCACCTGAACATATTTATTAGCAAATCAGACGGGAATGGTCACGTTAAGCTACGTAGATTTTTCGTAATTAGCATTTTCGTCAACAGGCAACATTGAACACGAGATAGTGGCTCTCCGTCGTTGCGCTACCGGTGAGCAGGGAAAGAGCTGCAGGCGGAGCAGGTAAGAGAGAGACGGAGCGTCGGGTATCACGTGGTATACGCGGATTCTCCTTCCTCGAAGGTTTAATAATGTAAATTCAATTCGTACCCTTTGCCCCTGTTGGATCCTCTGCCGAACGGTCGACGATTGCTGCCGCCTCCGCGTGTGTAACCGACCGGCCGTTCCTTTCGCGGTCTGCCGGGACCTCGCCTAATGTTAAGGGGCTTCCCGCCGGGAAGCGGAAATTTCTGATACGGCAAAGGATCGTGGAAAGCCTCGTCCGGGGTGACTGAAACACACAAAAGCATCGTTGAAACATTTGCGACTTTTTTTTATATATCCAACGATTTGTCCAGCCTGGAAATCGCGGCACTCACCATTTCCCGGAGTCGGAGCTGCTCCTATCAGTTGATCCGAATTTGCCGGCGAGACCGGTATTCCCGTGGTCTCGTCGTCGTCGTCGTCCCCGTCCGAAGCCTCGTCGAGCTCCATTTCCTCCTCGCCCTCGAGACGCTCGTCATCGTCCATGATACTTTGTACTAGTCTCGTGCCTTTCCAACTGTCGATTCGTTCATTCCCCAAGAAGCAAAAATTGCACAAATTTTTATATCTGCAAAGCAGAGATTAACGTTGTGTATTCGCTTAATTTTTTCGTTGAACATTCAGTAATTATTTCCGTCGCAGAGATTCGAATCAATGGACACGCAATTTTGAGAGTGCTCCGACGCAGCGATGTGAAGACTCCTATGTCAGAGAATTCTTCAATTTTCCCCATTAGAAACATTCCGATCAAGCCTTCGAACGAATATGCAAATACTGAAGAATCATTTTGAATAAATAGACGCAACCCCCATGATTAACTCCCCAATTCGCCAGTCGCAACAATCGAACCCTCGTCGCATTCGTCGCGTATCACTTTATTCCAACTCCGACCCTGCTGGCCGAAAAATCGATCCCAGCGGATCCTTACGCACTGTTTGTAAACAACAAACAGAACGGTAAACCAAACTCCCCATTGCAACTCGAACAACTCCTGATCTCCCAGATCCCGTAACTCAATCTCGACGATCTCATCCCTCCAAGCTCTCATCCCCAAAGCCTACACACCAAAGCCTTTCGCATCCGACCCAAAAGCCCTCCCTCGTAAAAGCTTACCACCCGATTCCAATAAAACTCCGATCCACCCCCAACTATTTAAAAAAGAACATACACACACATACAACTGATCGAAAAACAAAGGAGCACCTAATTGTTGTGATCCGCCCAGCCGCGGCGGCTGCTCGGCCGCCCCGCGAGTCGTCCCCGTGCGTTCTCGGCGCGCGGTCGTCCGCCGCCCGCCGTGCCCGAAAGAGACGACGCTTTTCGCGGGAACCATCGGGGCCCGCCGGCGCCGGTCTCCTAAGACCCCAAAAACTCGCCCCCCGCGCGCGTTTATCGCCGCGATCGCGCGTTCGCTCGTCTTGAACCGCGTAAAACTAATTTCCTCGCGGCCGAGGGCGAGAAAAATCTCCCTCTATCTCTCTCCCTCTTTCTCGCGCTCCTCGTATCAACGGGACAGGATGCCCGTTGGCCGCCGCCGCTACCGCTGCCGCTGCTGCTGGTGTTCCGGGGCTGCGCGGACCCCGGAGAGACCGCGCGGAACGAGCGAGCGTGCGATATCCCACGCGTTACGCGCCCCGCACACGAAAACACACGCGAGAATCAGTGAAGACACAGGCGCGCGCACAGGACACGACCCGCGGGGTTCGCGCGTGTCTCTCGCGGATACACGCGAGTCTCGCGGGAGGGGAAGGAGGGGTGGAGGCGAAAAAAAAAACACACGCGCGGTGCACGGCACACACACATACACACGCGCGCAGAGAGACACACACGCACCACCCGCCACTCCTTGAAGCTCCCGCAAGTTTCTCGCGGTGTACTACGTGTCTACTCTCGGTCGGTCTGTCGGGCACGAAACCTCGGGGCTACCAGGATCGGTGCTTTTTGAGGGGGGGAGAGGCGGGAGGGGAGGCGGGCGTGCAGCGGGGTGAGAAGAGAGGGGGGGAAGAAGAGTGGACAGCAAGCGGGGGTTGGGCGGAAGGGTGGAGGGTGGCGATCGCGCGGGGGAGAGGGGCAGGGAGGGGAGGGTGTATATTTCGCGTGGTCGGACGCGCGCGCGATTGTTCGCGCAAATCGGGGGGCAATCGGGGTTCACGTTGGGGGCCCGGCTGAGGCCCCGCGGGGCAGCGACGTTAACGCCATTGCTCCTGGTGTCACACGGAGGGAACGTTTTGTAGGCTATAAACACGCACACACACACACACACAACAGGCACGCACGGGAGAATGCACACGCACGCACACACGAAACGTATATATCACACATACACACACACGCGCGCACGTAGGGGGCGATCGGCGCGACGCGTTCGGTAACTGCGCTTGTGGTGGTCTCCCGTGTGTGTGTGTGTCGGTTTTTTGTTGTTATTTTTTCGTTCCGTCGTCCTCGCCGTCGCGTCGTCGTCGTCGTCGTCGACTCACCTGGTGCGCTCGACTATCGGGCGTCCCTAAACCGTTCCATCGCGCTTCGTTATCCTGGTGAACGGGTGCGCCACGACGGCCGATTGTTCGCAGTCGACACGGGTAAACATCTTGGTGGCAACGGAAAAAAATGTCACACCAGCTACTCGAACGGAAGAGGCGGGCGACGAGCGAAACGCTTGGCGTCACGGAGCCCGTGGGGCTCGCGGTGATGGCCGACGATGGCCGACGGCAGCCGAGCGCCGCCGAAGCGACCCCCCACCACTGAGGTTTAACGCGGCGCTCGTGCGAAGCCGCCGACGCCGCCGAGACGCGGTGTAGCAACAACCGCGGCGTCGATGCTGCGCATGCGCGCGCGGCTTTTAGTTCGCCGCGCGGACGTCGCGATTCGTGCGAATAGCCGGGCGCCACCGTCGCGCCGCCGATGTTCGGCTCCGACGGGGAAATTTGACCCGACATGTGACCGCGTCAACCGTACGCCGGGAAATTACCGGCGTCCCGAAGACCCCCGAAGCAGCTGGAAGGATCCTCTTTACCGACTGAGAATGAGATATAGTTTTTTGGCTTATTTGAACGTAGTTTTTGTGATATTTGTGACATTGTATTTCACCGTAAATACATTTTCATTGCTGGAAGATGCAAGTGATATTTTTACACTGATGTGGCATAGGCTTTGCGCAAATCCTGGATTTCCTGGAGTTCTTCGGGCAATCCCTGAGGCTCCAGAAAGGCAAATATATTGCGAAGCGCTGCAACGAGTATTTCACGACTTTAAAAATTCTGCTCAAGGAACTGATGATTTAATTTTTTTCTTTTTTTTTTACCTCGCTTGTCATTTTCGTCCATGAACATGCAGATCATGGAAAATCGCTTGACGCCTGTGAGACTCCGCAGAAAA
This sequence comes from Itoplectis maculator, assembly GCA_964034905.1. NCBI lineage: Eukaryota > Metazoa > Arthropoda > Insecta > Hymenoptera > Ichneumonidae > Itoplectis > Itoplectis maculator. The sequence continues at coordinate 3,676,120 of OZ035869.1, forward strand.
CGACGCAGCAACGACGCGCGATTCGGGACGCAAAAGTGACGCTCGAAGCAGCGAAGAATCGTACTCAACATTTCCCCGTCCAACTTGTTTCCTATGACTGATCGTCGACATATTAAAAAAAAATGTTCTCTTATAAATATCTTTAAAAAAAAATTATGCGCACCACTGTCGATATTCTCCGGCGTCAGACTCAGCAATAATCCGGCTCGCAAAATCAGCTCGGTATCGTTTTTCAACGAATGCCAAATCTTGATGAACTCGTAGGGCGTCGAAATGTTTTCGAACATTTTTCCGTCTATAATAGTTATCCTGTCATTCAATTTCTTTTCCGGAATTTCTTCCAACAATTGGACAGGTTTTTCGCTTATTTCATTCTTGACTTCCTTAGGACTAGTTTTTTTCTCTGGAATTTCTTCTAACAATTCCACAGATTTTTCCCTTATTTCATTCTTGACTTCCTTAGGACTAGTTTTTTTCTCTGGAATTTCTTCCAACAATTTCACAGAATTTTCGCTCGTATTTCTCGCCGCATCGCCGGAACCCAAATTTTCTTCTTTCGCTTTTTTCGATTCCGCGGTTTTTGCGAAAATCTTCTTCACCGATTTTTCCTCGATCGGCTCGTTCGGTATCTCCTCGATTATCACGCTCGACGATTCGTCGCGCGACGTTCTGCGATCCGTGAAGATGCTCTGGAGTCTTCGCGGCTCCGACGATCTTTCCGCAGCTCTCGAGCAGTAAGCGTTTCTCATATGAGGCAGCGGCGACTCCTGTCGCGACGAGCACGGCGCGTTGTCGCAGAAACAAACCTCCGGCGGACGAAACATATTTTGATGGACTGCGTCGAAACTCTTCGACTCTCGCAAGGTCGAAGAATTTCCGGTTTTCCGATAAATCTGCATGGATCTTTCCTTTCCGGACTTCGATTTGACTTGACTCGGATTTTTCGTTTCGATCTCTTCGTCAGCCTCTTCGGTTATTTTCATTCTGAAATTTAAAAAAATGTTGATAACATAAAAAAAAAAAAAAAATGTATTTTACACTGACTTGATTTTTCGCGATGTACAGGGTGACCTTAATTTCTTCACCGCGGCGATGGCGATTTTGTTCGTCGGTTCCAACTTCAGAACTGCTTCGTAATCCGCCAAAGCCTGGAGAAGGCAAAATCAGTATCATCATCGATTTGAGGTCAACGACTCCCGAATGCTGAACTAAAACGTACTTGAGGTTTTTTCTCCAGATGCTCGAGTGCCAATCCCCGACGCAGAAGCGCTTTTACATTAGCGTATTCCGCGCCGATCACCCGGTTACAGTCGTTCACCGCGTCGTTGTAGCGTTTTAGTTTTATGTAAGTGATGGCGCGATTGTTGTGCGCCTGTATCGTCGCGTCGATGCCGATGCTGAGGTCGTAGAATTGCAGAGCCTCTTCGTAGTCGCCGGCTCTGAACGCCTCGTTTCCCTTCTTCCTCTCCTCCTCGGCCATGACGTTAAATTCGGTTCCGGTCAGTGAAACTGAGAAAAAGAAGATATATTCGGATAAAAAAAAAACAAATAAAAAAATAATAATAAATAAATATCGTTGTCATTATAATAATTATTATTACTTTCATTATTATAAATATCAATAATAAAAAAGGTACCCACGATTATTGACCATAGCCTCTCTGGAAGCTTTTTTACTTTTTTCCTTCTCCCGAAGTTTCTGCTGTGTCCTCTTGACTTCCGCCTTCCTCTTCTCCTGCTGCAAGTCAATTCGATTCAATTCCGTGTCGGCGTCGTATTTGTCCCACGCGGCGTAATCGAACGAGCTTATTCTTTTGCTCTTATCCCTGATTTCCGATGATTTTTCCTGTTTCTGTATGAAAATGACTATTAACGTTATTTTATTTTGAATATTAATTAAAATTAATAAAAATGCGCGCCTTTGGTTCGTTCAACGCTATTCGTCTGACTTCGGGTTGAGGAATCGGCTCCTCGATGTGCAAGCTTCGTCCCTCCTGCAAATCCTTTTCTCGCAATTTCATCTCGCTCATCCAATGGTTTAAGTCGTTCTCCAGTTCCTGTCGTCTCTCGGGCGCCAATGTTTCCCTCCTGGCCACGGGTTCGGCGATTCTCAGCACGGAGCTTTCCGGTTTTATGTGAGCCAATCGGGTCTCTGCGTGTTTGGTCAGATCAGGGTAAACTCCTTCCTCGCCTGAACTGGAAAAAAAGATTGGTCTTTAATTTTTTTTAGAGCTTTGCAATTTTTTTAATAGAATAAATTCATCACTCAATAAGGGAAAGGATATTTTTTCCATTTGCATATAATGTGAGATTTTTATTTTTATTCTTAGGGTCGCCTAAAGTACTCACCGAAGAATAAGAACAATTCGCTCCAACTCTTTGACATCCGTGCTACGATTTATATGCTCGTAGGACAGATGTTCAATCGGTATGTCGTACCGATCGAGCAGCGATTTTTTGCTCGCCGGTTTGGCGACCGTCACGAGTTCCACGTCCTCGTTTCCCATATTGAAACTTAAATATATATTATTTTCACTTATTTTTCTCGGGTAAGTTCTACTGATACAAATACTCGATGAAATCCATCGCTGGGCCAACTACCGACTTGTTACGTTGCCATGGTCACGTCCTAGAATCTTCGATCGTTACTGGTGGTGGTAATCGTACTTGGCGCCCTGAGCAAGGATCCCTACTATACCAACAGACGGCAACAAGGTTTCCAGATGCCATTTTTATGGTAAGTTATCAATTGCGAGTTCACGATGTTACGTCTTTGCCCACAGAGTGGCAGCACTTGTTAATTATTCGTTTCTATTTTTTTTTTTATCAGAGGATAAGGGCAAGAAAGTGAAACTCTTCTGGATTCTTGCGTGGTTATTTTGGTGGACGAAACAGCCGATGAAGCAGCCAAAGCTGCACTGACCATAAGGAGGGATACTCAATTGAATATCCCTGAATGATCCAATTCTTATATTTTTGAAAAAAAAAATTATTAAAATATGATCCCGTCGGGCATACATTTTTTCTCTCATGCGAATGAAAACTTATTACCGAATTTCTGGTAAATAACGTTTCCCGCTTATTTCGACGCAACGAAAAATGTCTTATCGCGAGAGGCGATCGCGAGCCCCGTTGATACGCGATACTCGTCGCGCTTCGGCCGTGCCGAGATATAATGTATTTGCTTAATTCACGCGATGCCTCGACACGAGATACCCCAGAAGTACAATTGCAATCTCGCAAGGCGCGAGATTGCGGCTGTTGTGAAAAAAAAGCGAAGAAAGAACTCAGGGGATTAACGGGTTGCGCGATAAAATGCGCGTCAACCTCGCTCTGCGCGAATCGTATTATGCATCAACGATGTATACCAATTTTCGAGTTAACGACCCATCGCTTAAAACGCATTTTCATTCACTCATAACTCTCTGTATTAAGTAGTAATAATCGTGATTTATTGAAAATACAATTATTGTACGTATTATGCTTATTAACAATTATTCTGGACATTTTTAATTACTTATATACATACATACATTGCCAATTGGCCATCGACCGAGGTCCTTCAGCCTGGATTTTCTCGTATTAATTTATTCACTTAATCCTAATTGATTATTTACAATGTGGCTATCCGCATCCTTTTTCGTGGATCGTGTCCTTTAGGTTAACTTTTGGCACTTTATTTTCGTGTTTTTTAGGTTTAATTTTCGCACTCTTTTTCGTTGATCGTTAAAATTCCTTTCTAAAGCGGAAAATTACCGCTTTCGTACTATATAAGTATTAAAAAAAAAAAAAAAATATATATATATATATATATATATATAGCGTGCCAAAAATTAACCTAAGGTACACAACCCACGATCCAGAAAAAAGGGTGCGAATAGCCACATCGTTTATTTAAGATACAACAAAATTACAAATCAAAAACAATTATTTTCTAGCCTCGTTCAAATGGTTCCGAGTTTTACCCGCGCGTAAAAAATGCGATGCGCGTAGAGCCAATGTGCTCCCCCATTCGACCACCCTTCCGGCATCGGCAACGACGCCTGCGCCGCAGCAGCCGAGTCCGAGCATCGCGCAGGCCCCGCGAGCCGCGAGTGCGCGCGCACGCGGGGCGAGAGGAGCGATTGGCGCGCAACTCACGCGCGCAGTCACGAGCGGCGTTTTACCTGCGTTAACACACCAGTCACCTTGTAGCGCGGCGCGCGCGGTCGATGCTATTGCGCCGCCGCCGACGCCGCCGCTGCGCAGCCGCGCGGCGAGTAAAACGTGCGCCGCGGCCGGCAGTGGATATTAGACGGCGCGCCGGGACGAATCCCGAGCATTCGCCGGAGAGCGCTCGGCGCGAGTGGTTCTTACGTTTACCGCCGAGAGTCACCGTTTATCGCCCAAACGACATCAAAGTAGTCTGCGTAATAAAATCAACGCAAACGAATAATACAACAATATTTTCCTCGAAGTTCCACTAAATTTCGTCGTCGCGATAAACCTTCGACTGCGAGGGAAATATTCCGAAAAATGAATTCTGTCGATTCGGCTAAATTCGCCGAACATCGACGTTGACAATGACACAAAGTGATCAGGAAGCAACGAATTTTGTGAATTTTCGCTGTTTCGCCGAACGACGGATGACGACACGAATGTGATTGAGGACATTTTTTTTTTCGGTGTCTCGCAATTTCGACGAACGATCAACAAATAAAAATCTGTTTTACCTCGGGCGAAGAAGCGAGAAAAAATTGTTTTCGTCTCGCTGCGAGCGTGAAAAATTTGTGGAGCGGTCGGAGGAGTTTTCATTGAAGAATTTCCGGTCAGCGGCGAAACTGTTGCGGGAAGCGCGAGTGAGTGTCTCGCGCGCACGAATTTAGAAGCCGACGGTGGGTGCATCCACCGAGCGCGCGTGTTAATATATATATATGTATGCTATATATACGCGCGCGAGTAAAAGCGGAATCTCGAAACTCGACGCGGCGATAATTCGTGGGCAGAGCGGTAAATAAATTGCGCGGAGTGCGTTTTTGGATTCGCCCCGGCAGCGCGAAAGTATCCGCCGTGACTCAACTCTGTGCGCGTCGACCCGGGACCGCCCCCGACACTTCGCTCTCATTGTTTCCTCCCCGGAGCCTCAATCCCAGGAGGGAAAATCGAGAAACTGGATACGCGTAACACAGTCCGGACTCGGCGCTCGGATTCAACGAGGTAAATACCGCGTTTATCAACGATTCGTTAAATTTAACGTTTACGCGGCTGACTGACAAAGAATAAGAGCGCAATTCCCGCGTCGATTGGCATTCGCATCGACAGCCAAGATTTTTCTCAATTTTTCCTTAGGAGAGTCAATATATTTGTCGGTAGGTCGATAAATGATGAAATTAATTTTTTGAAAAATTCATTAATTATCTTTACGAATTAAGGATTTTTTTTATTTTTTATTTTTATTGTAGCGACGATTCGTAACATTTACGTTTATACGGCTGAATGACAATGAAAAAGAGCGCAATTCCCGTCTATTGGAACTCGTATCGAGAGCCAAGATTTTTTTCAATTTTTCCGTAGGAGAATGAATAGATTTGTCGGTAGGTCGATAAATGATGAAATTAATTTTCTGAAAAATTCATTAATTATCTTTACGAATTAAGGATTTTTTTTATTTTTTATTTTTATTGTAGCGACGATTCGTAACATTTACGTTTATACGGCTGAATGACAAAGAAAAAGAGCGCAATTCGCGTCTATTGGAACTCGTATCGACAGCCAAGATTTTTTTCAATTTTTCCGTAGGAGAATGAATAGATTTTTCGGTAGGTCGATAAATGATGAAATTAATTTTCTGAAAAATTCATTGATTGACTTTACGAATTAAGGATTTTTTTTATTTTTTTTATTCTATCAACGATTTGTAAAATTTACGTTTGTGCGGCTGACTGACAAAGAAAAAGAGCGCAATTCCCGTCGATTGGAACTCAGGTGAAATTTATATTTATTGAAAATTATATATTTATATATTCTTTTTTTTTATTTAAAATGAACGTAATACAAATATCTAATTCGGTGTGGTTGTGTACAATTTATCTCATTATTGTTTATCTTCGACATTATTTACGTTTTAAAGCGATAATAATTTTGGAAACGAATGAATCAAATTAATCATATTTTAAAAATTGAAAATAAAAGAAAATGTTTATACATGCAATAAAGGATTTAACAGTATCGACAAGAATTTTCAATTATTCTGTAGGAGAATGAATAGAACGTCGATAGGTCGATAAATTAGGAAATAAATTTACCGAAAATTTCATTGCACTTTACGAATTAACGATTTTTTTTATTTTTATTGAAAACGCTGGTCAAGCATTTTTTTCGCAACGACCAATCGACGCAACAGTAGAATCAATGACCGTGACGTAGCCACGTTCGATCCTCGGTGTTACATTATATATATCCTACGTGCGCCCCGTCCGAGCGGGAGTCTTCGCGTGAACGACGATCCGCGCGAGCGCGCGAGTTATGTGCGGCGCGTCTCGCGTTCCTCTTATTTTCTTTCTTTGTCGCGCGTGTCGCACGGAACACGCGCGCGACATCGGCGCGTCACTGTCGTGTCTCTCGCCGTTGTTTTTAGCCTCGGGTTGCTTTCACTCGTGCTGCGTTTTGCCTCGTCGCCGTCCGCCGCGCGCGTCGTCTCCGCGCATTTTCCTCTCCTCCTCCTCACCTTCGTATTCCCTTTCGTCATATCGCGCGCGATATCTCGGACAACGAGAATTTGTTTCCCGCTGCGGAAGACGCTGACCGATCATTCGGCCGGAACGATAATTTATGGTAAATTCACGTGGCCCCGACACCTTTGTTCTCGAATGGAAATTCGTCGCATCCGAATGCGTGGGTGTTTGATAAATGGAAGATTTAAAAAATATATATATTTCACACCAGTGAGACGTATCTGATTGTAAGAAGGAATTTGAGGCACGGAAGATAGAGAATTCATCGGTGTGGATGTGAATTTCACTCGACTGGACATTTTGTCTTTTCGAGTTACAAAAATATCTCGTCGTGAACGGCGATTGCCGGCGCGTAGCGATGGACTTGAAAACATTGACCCTTGAGAGGGGAAACCATCTAACGGGCTGAAAACATCGACCCCAGCAATGTTTTTTTGTCGAGCTGAAAACATCGACCCTAATAAAGAGGGGGATCTTTTTATCGGGCTGAAAACATTGACCTTCGCGAGGGGTAAACTATCAGCCGGGCTGAAAACATTGACCCCCCGCGAAGTCGAAATATTGCCCAACCACAAAACATTGACCCCCCGCGAAGTCGAAATACTGCCCAACCACAAAACATTGACCCCCCGCGAAGTCGAAATACTGCCCAACCACAAAACATTGACCCCCCGCAAATTCGAAATACTGCCCAACCACAGAACATTGACCCCCCGCGAAGTCGAAATACTGCCCAACCACAAAACATTGACCCCCCGCGAAGTCGAAATACTGCCCAACCACAAAACATTGACCTCCCGCGAAGTCGAAATACTGCCCAACCACAAAACATTGACCCCCCGCGAAGTCGAAATACTGCCCAACCACAAAACATTGACCCCCCGCGAAGCCGAAATACTGCCCAACCACAAAACATTGACCCCCCGCGAAGTCGAAATACTGACCAACCACAAAACATTGACCCCCCTGTGAAGTCGAAATACTACTCAACCACAAAACATTGACCCCCCGTAAAGTCGAAATACTGCCCAACCACAAAACATTGACCCCCCCGCGAAGTCGAAATACTGCCCAACCACAAAACATTGACCCCCCGCGAATTCGAAATACTGCCCAACCACAAAACATTGACCCCCCGCGAAGTCGAAATACTGCCCAACCAGAAAACATTGACCCCCCGCGAAGTCGAAATACTGACCAACCACAAAACATTGACCCCCCGCGAAGTCGAAATACTGCCCAACCACAAAACATTGACCCTCGGTTCGCTCTTCGTGACAAGCGAAGTATCAACCACTTCACAAACCTCGACCACCCGAGTATAAACATATTTCAACACACAAGCGAAACTTCCAAACATTTCGGTGAAACAAAAATCTCCACTTCCGTCGCGTCGTTTAGCGCCTCTCGTCCGGGCAAAAATCGCAGATTCCTCGACGAAGCGACGCCGTCGCCGCGGCACCCGGAGGATCGTGTGACAAATCGCGCATACCGAGACGACGGCGTCGCCACCGTTGGAATTTCCGCGTAACGTCGTTATTCGAATCATTCTCTCTCTCTCTTTCTCGCGACTCTGTCCAACCCACGCGACTGAGCTTCTCCCACTCGCGTGGCGCTTGTTTGCCGCGCGATTTGTCCCTAATGTCATAGAGCGTCTATCTATAGCCACTTACAAACCGACAACAACCGAAAAGCCCCGAGGACACCCGACAATTCCGCACTATTTACGCGTAATTCTTTCTACTCTCGATTTAATTCGAAACAATCGATTTAATTCGACAAAATCGGTTTTACCGAGAATCCCAGACCTCGCGGCTGCATCTCCGACACAATAAGAATCCGTTATCGCGCTGATTACAGTCCCATTGCCACATGTTTTCCCTCCGGCAGGCTAATTCTTATTTACCCAACGTTCGCAGTGATTTCACAAAGGCATCTGATTCAATTTCCGCGATATTTATTCTTCAACCTTTGTTCCGCCTCAATCAACGAGGTAACAATGCACATCTTTTTTTTTCTTCTTCCCGCTGCAGGTGTAATCGATCTCCCGGACCCAACGGTCGCTCGGTCGGACACCATCGCAGCCGACGTCGACAGGTTCGCGCGTCGTTTTCTCCGAGTTTTCCGTGAGTCCGAAACACACATTCGCGAATCCGTGACGCTCGGGTGGTGGGGCGTCCGGCGATTGGCGGAGGAGGGAGCGGAGGGGATGGGGGGGAAGAGTTCGAGGAAGAGGGGCGGGGGAGGGGGAAAAGGATCACGTACGTTGGGAGTCGTGATGCCGGGACGCGTTGGGCCGCGCACCGGCAGCAGCAGCAGCAGCACCGGCAGCAGCCGCAATCTTGTGTTAGGCACGAGGAGGTCCCCGCGTACTCAGAGAAAGTGAAGCGGCCTGTCGACTCTGCAGTCGAGCAGAGCGCCGCCGCCGCCGCCGAGTTCCTTGCCTTCGTCCATCCAGTTCGCGCGTGCGCGGTAGCGCCGAACACTCGTGTTCGCTGTATCGCGCCGACACATACAGGTATATACAGGTATTATATATATGTATATGTATGCATATATGTATACACTGGGAGCGCAGCCGCCGCTGCGGAACGAAGCAGCGGCCGCCGCTACTATTACTACGTATCTATCAAGCCGTAGTAAAACTCCAACGCAGTGGCGCCTCGTTCGAGACCTCGTTCGACAACCGACCATTACGAGAGAGATTCCACTGCGCGCGCGCGCGAGAGAGGCGGAGAGAGTGGGGGGAAGGGGGAGAGAGAGAATCCTAGCGCCCGCTGCGCATGCGCGCAAGCTCGCACGCGGCGCGCAACGATTTCGCAACGGAAGCAACACGACCATTGACTGTTTCACCCTGGATTTTAATTCGCGACTCGCGGGAAGACGGATTTTTCCTGGAATGTAGTTTTCACGAGGTTTCGAGGAGGAATGTGGAGAATTGTCGAGCGCGTCCTTCGCGATTACGACCGGTCAGTGATTTTATGCAGGGGAAAAATAAATAAATAAAGATTCCTGCCAGATGGAAGAAAATCCGCGTCGGTTCGTCCCCAAACCGCAAAACTCATTGCGGCCTCTGCACGGAGAAAACGAGGGTCTCGGATTGTAGTACTCAGTACCAGAAATTTAGGTTCTCAGTGCTATAATAGCATAGTAATTTAGAACCTGTTTGAATTTCCCGTAATATTTGCAATGCTCAATTCCTGAGGGTTCGTATGTAGCATAGTAAAAATTCCTATTCTTTACTTTGATTTCTCGTTATATTTGCAATGCTCAATTCCGGAGTGGTTGGTATGTAGCATAGTAAAAATTCCTATTCTATACTTTGATTTTTTACTATGCCACTTGCCGAAAACTTCCACCTTTTTACGAGTGTGCGGAAACGTCACAGATTTTTTGACGGTTTAAATGTTAATGAAACATTGAAAATAATTAGAAAAAAAATATTTCCCGACTCGAGAATTACCTCTCGAGGCATGGGTACTCGTTTCTACGGAAGAAAATTTTCCTGCCTAACCCGGGATTTGAACCTACGACCCTACCTAAACCTAACTTCCTAACCGCTTACGCTACCGACTGTGCTACCGACTACTTGACGACTTACGATATCTGAATCTCACATAAGAGTTGCGAAGGACATCGTGGTATTCGCTAATGTGATTGCGGTTATATATACTAGGGCATTCAAGAAAAATTACTATGCTGCGTAACACTTAAATCCATCCTATATAGTGAACAGGCCGACCGCTGCGCTACATAGCACTTTTTACTATCCCACATAGGGCTGCGGTCCAAGTTCGAAAATAATGAAAAAATCGCTATATCGATATACAGTATATGCAATTCCTACTTACAGATTTTACCATGTGAATGATACAATCTGTTAAACGCATAGTATAAATTGTTTAGATTTTTATAGAAAATGTACAATTTACTATATAATATTAAACGTGGAACGCAACAGCTACATTTATGAATTGTCCGGACAGCATTTTCTTTCTATTCTAAGTAAAACCAAAACCAGCAAAACATAATTTACTATTCATATAACGCTATGAACAATGAAATTTAGGAAAATTTTTATCTTGTCATTATTACGATGTTGTATAGTAATAATTGCCGTCCGTTCAGTACTTATTCCTATATTTATAGCATAATTTGAAAAAATATAGTAAATATCATTAATTTTGCGACCCCCGTTTTCTCCGTGTGTCTCTGATTTCCTTCTCTCTCTGTCTCTCTCTCCGCCTGTGTCTCTTTCCCTCTCGTTCGCCGTCGTCTCCGCCGTCCGAGCTTCATTAGGCGCCGTGGCAGCAGCAGCAGCAGCAGCAGCGCCACAGGCGTCGTCGTCGCTGGATTCCCGAGATGCGCGCGCACGGAAAAACAAAGAGAAAAAATCGTGCGACGAGAGAGAGAGAAAAAAAAAGCACACCGCGTTGATGGAGTAACTCTCGGCGCGAGGAAAAAGTACGAGGCGACGGGTTTCGCGAGAGGCACTCTCGGCGCCCGGTGTCCCGGCTATTGTGGCGCCGGGTGCGAAGACCCGGAGAGGGAAGAGAATCGAGGAAGTTGTAATTTCCACGGACAACGATAAGAGCCACAAATCCCTTCCCCATACATATACACACACATATACATAAATAGCCTCGCACAAATACATATACATGGCATAAGCGCGTGAGAAAAGGAAAAATCGGAGAGAAAAAAACGGCCGTTGATGGAGTAACTCGGCGAGAAGAAAAGGCACGAGGCGAAGTCCGGGAGGGACGGACGGACTGCGACTGCGCGCGCCGCCCGGTGTCCCGGCTATTGTGACGCCGGCCGCGAATAACCGGAGAAGGAAGAGAATCGAGGAAGTTGTAATTTCGCGGCCGACGATAAGAGCCGCAAATCCCTCTCGGTGTATACTATATATATATATATATATACATTCATATGCACTTGATCATATAAATATATGTATAATCATAAATAAATGCATATGCACACACAAACATAAGACACATATATATGTATATATGTATACACAGGAGACACACACATATATAGGGCACCTCGCGTAAGCATAATATTTTCGACGCGGAGACGCATCTCGTCAGCGCAGACGACGCAGCTCGCCGCGGTCCGACCAATCGGCGCGCGCATCGCGAAATAATTACAAAGCGGCGGCGGCGGCGGCGGCGCCTCTCGCGCCACTCGTGACTTCATTGCTCGGTGCGCGGGACTCGCGCGCGCACTCACACACACGTGGTTTGTCATCCAGGTGTCCGGCGACGGCGACGGCGGCTGCGGCGACGTCGGCGGCGGCGGAGCCGAGTGGATCTAGCGGCGAGGAAAGTCGGCGGCTCGCTCAGTGCGTGCGCAACTGTCGTACGGTGCGGACGTGTCTTTATCCCCCTCGCGTTTCTCGCGCATGCGCCGTTCATTGTCACCGTCGGCGGAGCAACGAATTTTCGGTTACAGTGCATTTCTCGCGGGAGTTTTAATCGTTCGATGAATTTACACGTGGAAAAGTGCGGATTCTTTGTTTCGATCTGAATATCGCTGTTTTTTTTGTTGATTTTTTTTTCTGCTGATTGATTGACTGACTGGTGTGTTTGTTGATTGTTACACAGAGGCTCGCGGAAACAAACTGTCGCGATAATGTGCAGTGACTCGAACGACACCTGACGACGACGACGACGTCGTCGACGACGCCAGAAACCCGACCGGATCCTCTCGGACTGGTTTTTCGGATGATGACAAACGTCAACAGGATCAGGGTGGTCGTCCTCGGCGGCCCCAGAGTCGGCAAGTCCGGTGAGTGTGTTTTTTTTATTTATTTTTTATTTCTGTTTTACGCTTCGATACTGGAATTTTTTTTTCTCGCCAACGCGTTTTACACACTTCCTGGATAATTTTTTTCGTTTTTTCTTGAAGTCCGAGGTACGGGTTGAAATATCGCAGTGATAGCGTTTTCGCTGGCAACGGGAAATTTATTTATCCGGTCGGCTGATTTTTTTTCAGCCAACCTTTCGTTCGAAGCAAGTCGATGCCCAGATCGAATGTATTCGCAATTTCAACGAGTGACAATCAGTTTCACCCGAATTATCGGCTCGATTCACCTTCAATTCCTCTCCGAAGGCCGAATCTTTTTATTTTTTATTTTCCTTTTTTTTTGTTTCTCGTTTTCACCCTCTCGGCTCGTCCGCGCGAGCTTCGCTTCTTTTATCGAAAATATCTCGCGCGGCGAATCGCTCGCCAAGAGCGCGCGAGCTCAGCGTACGTGCACCTTGTTATTTCGCCCGGAGTGCAAGGAAAATAAAACAAGGAGAGGGAACGAGGAGAATGAGTGCAGTGTGTTTTGCTTGTTGCGAGCATCGAGTTGTGCAGTCGCTCTGTGGTAGCCACATACACAACATATCCATATATACACATATACAGAGTTTTTCTGTTTGCGAATATAAAAAGAAGCACATATAGGTTCGTCCATATACAAAAATACGTAATTCCTGTGTATATATCATACAAACACACACACACGAATAAACCTATATACGTTTTGGTGTTCGTGAACCCAAAAAAAACATATAGGTTCGTCCATGTACAAAAATACGTAATTCCTATGTATATATCATACAAACACACGCACACGAATAAACCTATATACGTTTTAGTGTTTCTGAACCCAAAAAAAAAAAAAAACATAGGTTTGCCCATATACAAAAATACGTAATTCCTATGTATACAGGGTGATTCAAAAGTTATTAAGCTGCGAGAGCCAAAATGTAGCGGGTGTCCACCCGAGTGCACCTGTAAAATTTGAGCTTCCAAATCGCAAAATTGTGGAAATGCGAGCGGATTGAAATTTGTATGTCGGTGAGGGGTGCGTCGGACTCACACGGATGCAGAGCGTCGTAAGCACCGAATGCAAGATGCGCGAGTGTTTTCTTTCGGGAGAATAAAGGGAGAGTAAGGGGAGAATAAGGGGAGAGTAAGGGGAGAATAAGGGGAGAGGAAGGGGAGAATAAGGTGATAGGAAGGTGAGAGTCTATCAGTCTATCTATAGATCGATTCAGACTCCTCTAAAAGACACTTTTTTTACGATAGCGGAGTCCGCGTCTCAAGGACAAGGACGTTCCTCGTGGTCATCCAGACGATCGCTCACACGGGCGCACACAGCCGCGACAGCCGTGCAGCAGCAACTTCGCGCCGAGCTGGGATCGCGAAAGAAAACACTCGCGCATCTTGCATTCGGTGCTTACGACGCTCTGCATCCGTGTGAGTCCGACGCACCCCTCACCGACATACAAATTTCAATCCGCTCGCATTTCCACAATTTTGCGATTTGGAAGCTCAAATTTTACAGGTGCACTCGGGTGGACACCCGCTACATTTTGGCTCTCGCAGCTTAATAACTTTTGAATCACCCTGTATATCATACAAACACACGCACACGAATAAACCTATATACCTTTTGGTGTGTGTGAACCCAAAAAAACATATAGGTTCGTCCATGTACAAAAATACGTAATTCCTATGTATATATCATACAAACACACGCACACGAATAAACCTATATACGTTTTGGTGTTTGTGAACCCAAAAAAACATATAGGTTCGTCCATGTACAAAAATACGTAATTCCTATGTATATATCATACAAACACAGACACGAATAAACCTATATACGTTTTGGTGTCTGTGAACCCAAAAAAACATATAGGTTCGTCCATGTACAAAAATACGTAATTCCTATGTATATATCATACAAACACAGACACGAATAAACCTATATACGTTTTGGTGTCTGTGAACCCAAAAAAAAACATATAGGTTTGCCCATGTACGATACGTAATTCATTCTCACGAGCCTCTTCCCCCCTCTCGCCGCTTTTGAATCGACGGCATCTCGCGTTCTGCACTCGGTGTGTGTTTTGCCTCTGTGTCGGTGCCGCCGCGACGGTTGAGATGCGCGAGGAATCCGTAAAAGTCGTTTGCCTCTTGCTCTCGCTTCTCTCCCATCCCCTACCCCCTCCCCCTGCCCTTTCTTTCTTCCCTCCTGAGTATCCGCCGTGTCTCTGGCTTATTTCTCGCCGTAATAAGGACCTTCGCGGGACGTTATCGGATATCACTGAGCGCGAGACTCGGTACTCCTTGCGCGTTGTTGTTGCTGCTGTTGCTATTGCTGCCTCGCTTCTTCTTCTTCTTAGGGTTTTGGGCCTGGCTCCGGTTGGCTGCACTATAGCAGCTGTAACCTTATGGCCATTTGGTACGGAAAAAATGAAAATTTTAACCTAAAAAAAAAAAAAAAAAGATTGATAAATATTCTGATAACGGAAATAATGCGTTGAGAGCTCCTTGCGAGTAGGGTCTCAATGTTGTGCGGAGGACAAATGTTGGATTTGATTAAAAATCTGCCCGCGGAGTCGAGACGCTGCGCGCGCAGCGCGGAAATTCTCGGCGGCGCGACGAGGCGCTGCGCGCGCAGCGGCACCGCCGATTGGCGCAGCAGCGGCAGCGCCGATCGGCGCGCGCAGGACACACTTGGCCGGCTTCCTCGGGTGCGCGCGCCGCCCGCCGCGCAAGGTGAAAAGCGAGAGCGAGAGCAGCGCGCCAACGACGCGCGGGATATCCGATATCGCGCGCGACGTCCGTTGCCGAGAGTCGCCCGGCGAACACGGCCGAGCGAACGAGCCTCCCCCACACACACATATATATACACACCGAGAGCGCCCGATAATCCTCGGTGCGAATTTCGACCTCTCGCACCTTTCTCCTCTCTCGGACTCGCTCGGAAACCAAAAGCTTCGAAGAATTTGGGGGAGGGACGTTTTTTTTCGGCGTATGGTTATTTTTTTGTTGTTTCTTTTTAGTTCACCGCGACTGGTTCCGCGAATTCTCGCGAGACGCCGAGATGCATATTTCTCGGGGTCTCGGCTTTCTCCGCCGCGTCACCGCGTCCGGCGTCCGTGTGGTCGGGCATTTTCGTGCCGTCGACGGAAAAGCGTTTTATTTGATTTTTTTACATTTTTTTCTTGGCGTGGAATGCCTTGTATGAGGTTAGCGATACGTGGCATCCGCTGTAGAAGCTAAGCTCGCTTGACATGGAATGTCTTATGCTAATTTTCTAGAAGGGTTCATTTGACACGAAACACCCCGTAGAAATGTACATGGAACTTGGCGCGAAAGGCCTTGTACAATCCGATCAATTTCGTTCGACCTGACGTCGAACGACCTGTATGCGCACCTCGTCGATTCTCCGTCGCCGGCGCCAATACGACGAGGTATTTTTATGGCCGGCACGAGGAATCTCGATTGCGTCATTTTTCGGTCGCTTGTTTTGACGAATATTCGCGGCCTTGCCGAGATAGCGACAGAGACGCGAGCAATTTCCTCGATTTTACGGGCGAACGGCACTTTTGCCCGGGAGGGCAAAAATGTCGTTGACACCGGCGATTGCGCAACTTCTTCTCCCTGCGGACTCTCGCTGTTCCCGCGTGAGCTCGCGCGGACATCCGATATACCCCCGATGTTACGCGCCGCGCACTTCCTGTCGCCGGTGTCTCGCGCGCCCCTCGCATCTCGCCCGACGCTCCTTAATCCTCGGCGCAAATTTCGACTGCGCAACTTTCTCCGGAGAGCTCGAGAGAGCACCCCGCGTCTCTTCTGGACTCGTTTTCGCGCCTCGGAAAAGTGCGAGCGCGTTTTTTCAGAAAATTTTTTATTATTATTGTTATTATTCGACTGATTACATTTTTTTTAGTAGTAGTAGTAGTACAAGAGTTTATAGACAATACGTTGTACATTTTTTTGCGGTACATGATTGTTCAAACTATATCTAACATTTTTAACAATAATCGTATTGCCAATAGGCCACATTGAGAAAACTTAGTAGTTGCCATAACCAATCATTGGTTCAATCTACCAAAATATTGGTTGCAGTTACTAAACTATTGGTAGCTTTGACCAACGATTGGTAATCACAATTATACATTTTTTTCAGTGCATCGACTGGAGTCCTTCAGTCTTTTTTTTATATTTTTTTTAAGTTATTAATATTCACTTAGAAAATTAATTTTCCGAAATAAAAAAAATAAAGATTATTAATGAACAAATTTGAAAGTGACTCGAACCGAGATTATCGACCGGCTTCCCCTGGCGTTGCGCAATATTCCGCGCGCGTATGAAATACAAAAACGCGATTTCCTCACGTATTTTCGGACAGGTGTCATTTCTGGACTGGTAATGGAAAAACAAAGTCGACGCGGCGTAATATCGTTTCTCGAGATTGTGACGGTCGGTGGTATCGCTCCTGTGTACGCCAGACGCGCCGCGTGTGGCGCATTACGCAACGCGCCCTTTCTAAACGTCCCGATCGGTCGGAAAAAACGATCGGAAAGATCGTGAATCGAGCTGCGCGCGTGTCTACTTTTTTTTCTCTCTTTACTTTGCTATCCGGGCTTAATTATCCCCGACGCGGACACGTTAATCGTCCTTTTCCTCCTCTCTTCTCGCGGCTTTTCGCGCGTTCGTCCGTCGATGCAGCCGCGAATTACCGATACCGAAGACGCGGAGCTGCGCGGAATAATTGCGCCGATTTCCACGCCGCTCGCAATGACCAAAGTTGCAAAATCGCGCGAGACCGTTTTTCGAGATGCATAAAACTGGATAGAAAAAAATGTTGAAATGTTTGTGTTATATAATTATTTCTGAACCTTCAAATTGTTCTATTTCATTTTATGCATTTTTTTATTATTCGGTTCTACTTTTTTATATTCCGGAATAAAAAAATTGCACCGCCCGACCAATAATTTTTTCGCGGCTTGTCTCGATTGGCACAGCGGCAAAACGTCCGATCAGCTGTCGCCGAGAGACGATTCTATAAATAAACGAATAAGCGCGTAAATTTGCCGGTGGAAGCGCTCCGAGGAATATGACAACGAGGGGAGGAGAGGGGGGTACACGAGAGCGGCGAATGCGACGACCCCATTATCGTTAAGGCGGGCCATTAATCTGCGTTGAGACCTATTGAGCGTTCGAGCGGCGGCGGCTGGATACTCGGACGTAATGCGCGTGTACCCCGAGGCTTCATAAATTCATTTGGGACGAATACGAGATCGCCCCGGCGGACGTGAGGCCGCGGACGATTTTACGAGAAAGAGAAAGAGACAGAGAAGGGGTTATTCCGACATTTTTAATCTACATAATAATAAAGGACACTTTATTCGACTTACGATACAATTCACAGACACTTCGCAGTCTCAAAGTCGCGTCTCGCATAAAACAAATAAAAATAAAAAATTAAAAACGGAACTTTTTTTTATTAAAAATATTCTTATTATTATTTTACGATTTTACGAGAAAGAGAAAGAGGCACAGAAGGTGGGGCGTTATTCTGACATTTTTAATCTACATAATAATAAAGGACACTTTATTCGACTTACGATACAATTCACAGATACTTCGCAGTCTCAAAGTCGCGTCTCGCATAAAACAAATAAAAATAAAGAATTAAAAACGGAACTTTTTTTTATTAAAAATATTCTTATTATTATTTTACGATTTTACGAGAAAGAGAAAGAGACAGAGAAGGGGTTATTCCGACATTTTTAATCTACATAATAATAAAGGACACTTTATTCGACTTACGATACAATTCACAGACACTTCGCAGTCTCAAAGTCGCGTCTCGCATAAAACAAATAAAAATTAAAAATTAAAAATGGAATTTTTTTATTTTAAATATTCTTATTATTATTTTACGATTTTATGAGAAAGAGAAAGAGACAGAGAAGGTGGAGGGTTATTCTGACATTTTTAATCTACATAATAATAAAGGACTTTATTCGACTTACGATACAATTCACAGACACTTCGCAGTCTCAAAGTCGCGTCTCGCATAAAACAAATAAAAATAAAAAATTAAAAACGGAATTTTTTTTTTATTAAAAATATTCTTATGCCCACAGTTTGCCTTCTGGACTTAGGTCGACTGCACGAAAAATGAATATTCAAGGGTTCCCCGGAAGTCGTCGACTCGAACCCGACGGAACTGCCAATATGTCTATGCAAATTTTCTAAAGTGGCTTAGGATCGTGAAAATAGTTGGTGTCTCAGGTGTCTCTCGAGCTGAGCTCGGTGAGTGGCCGAGAGTCTCAAGGCGATTCCGTGCGCAAATCAGAATTGTTTTCCCAGTTGAGAAAACATTTCGGACCATCGAGACCACCGAGAGGACAACGACGTTGATAATGTACTCTGCGATCATCGAGGCTCAAATGTAGACATTATATACTGAATTAGCATAATGTAACAGGAGACAAAACCAATAATTATTATCTCAACTGTATTTCGCCTCTTCGCCCGAGGAGACTATTTGCTCATCGCGAACGAACGTCGTCGTTTATCGCAGATTTAATTGACTCTCCGCAGATAAATCTCGGGCGAAACGAGGCGAAACGTTGGCCGCTGAGTTGGCAGCTGAGTTCTCTGGGCTCGGGGAAAAAAACATCTCACGGAGAAGGACGCAATTAATTCGTTAATTGGTACATTGAATTTTCGCGACCGAGAATCCGCGAATGTTGGTCGCAAAATCAACGGGCGGAACGCGCGCGCCAGAATTTTCCATTCACTCGGCGCTGCGGGGACACGAAACAAATTCGTTTGTTCGTCGAGCTCGGCGCTTCTTCGCTCCCGCCGCAATTTCCATCTCAGTCCCGCGTGTCTCCGCCGTATCGGTTCGATCTCGGTCGCCGCGGGAGAGGAGCAAGAAACACTGCCACAGCGACGCTGCCCGAGGTGGGTGAGGGCGGGGGGGAGGGGGGGGGGGGGGACGATGGAAATCTACGTACGGTTAACCGTTATATCACATTCGGTCGGGTGGAAAATACGGGTCGGTGAGGGGAGCAACGGTCTGTGAGACGAGAATCACGGACTCTGGTTTATGTGTACTAATTAGCTGGGCAAACGTTTTGTTCGATTGGAATTTTTGTACTTGGTGATTTTTTATGTATCAATTTTTTTAAGAAATGATAAAGTTTCGTGACCCCGATTTGGGCGGTTTTCGGCCCGGCGGCCAGATCTATGATTTCTGACAAACTGTTCGGCCAAAATTTTTTTTTTTCAAAATCAAGTAAAAAAGGGTTGTAACCAGTGTTTTCAGGGGTAGAATATGCGACTTGAAATCGATGGTATAGGTTAAAAGTCGATATTTTGAAAAAATAAATTTCGTGACCCCGATTTGGGCGGTTTTCGGCCCGGCGGCCAGATCTACGATTTCTGACCAGCAAAACGACAAATTTCTTTTTAAGCTTTATATATAAAGCTTTAAAAGCGATTTACGCTTTTAAAGCTTTATAAGAGCGCAGCAGCGCAAAGGTATCTCGGGCACGCGTGTGATTAGCCTAGTAATAAATAAAATCTCGAAAAGACTAAGTTATGACATTGATCGCGACAAACGCGAAAATGCGTTTCAGTGTCGACCGATTTTGACGAGCCGGGCGGGGAAAATTGGACCCAAACCGATGGAGGAAATTTCGCGACGAGGAGAAACGCCCGAACGGGCGGCAGGTGGACGCGCGCGAGCTCCGAGCAAGCAAAGGAGGTTCCCCGGTCGCGTTCCACGGCTATCGCGACGCGACGCCCCGGCCGACGGTCCGGTTCTCGCCCCCCTCTCCCCCTCCACCCCCCCTTCGCCCTTCTCGCACTGTATACAACGCTATCGGAGCAGAAAACCGCGTGCGCCTCTCCTGCCGCTTCGTTCGCGAAGGGGGAAAACAATTTGCATCGAATTCGGCGAGCGGTTCGGTTACCGACCTTCGCCTTTTTTTTCGATTTTTTTTTTCTCTCAAGATTAAGTCCGGGAATTGCATTACCAGGGAATAACGATAATAATAATGAAACACAAATATTAGTCTGGAACAATTTCTAAAGGTTTGCGAATTCATTATAATGATTATGATTATTATGAAATCTGATATGTAAAGTTCAATGACCTTCATTTTATTTCATTTTTAATTTAATTTTTTTTTTTATTTGACGTTACCTACGCAACGTTCCCTTTCTCAAGATTAAGTCCGGGAATTGCATTACCAGGGAATAACGATAATAATAATGAAACACAAATATTAGTCTGGAACAATTTCTAAAGGTTTGCGAATTAATTATAATAATTATAATTATTATGCAATCTGATATGTAAAGTTCAATGACCTTTATTTAATTTTTTAATTTAATTTTTTTTTATTTGACGTTGCATACACAAATGCAGAGTCATTCAGATCTCCGTCGCGATTTGTCGCGTTTCGCCAGTGTCGCGATCTCGGCGAGCCAATGGGATGGCCCCGCGCGGGGGGGGGGGGGGGGGGGGGGGAGATGCGCGTCCCGGTCGAACACAAAGAGTCCGATCCTGGTGGTCTTCGCGCTGTTCTCTGTATCTGCCCCCCCTCCCACCTCCCCCCACGCGATATACGATATTGCCGCTTCGCCGGAAAATAATACAAACGCGCGCGTGGCGCGACGAGCTCGCTACAGGGAACGAGATAATAATACCGCGAACTCCTCCCGGGTGCAGCCGGGGGCCACTCGCATCTCGCGTTGCACTCCGCGACTGACGCTTGATTGAACGATATGTCGTTGCTGCTGTCGTCGCGTCGTCTGGTAGCTGCCAATAATAATAACAATAATGATAATCGGGTTCGTTCGACGTTCGTTACTTAACGTTCTGAACCCGCAGCCTCTTCGGGTTGTCGTGATTGACGCCGGTCAATCCGGAAGCGAGTATCGCGAAATATTTGCATCGCTCGAAATTGGCTCGATGAATCATTCCTCGTTTTTTTTTCGCTTCTTTTGTCCCGCGTCGTCGATACTCGGATCGATGAATAATTAATCGGGCCTCTCGCCCAACGTCATCGACGGCTTTGCGCGCGACAAATTCGCGACAAATCATTCCCAAGCCTCGAGACGCGGGTAAACAAAAACCTAATCGCGAATTCCTGAGAATGAGCTCATTTCCCAGTGTTTATTTTTTGTATATCGATCTCTCATCGACGAATGTCATACACTCGACGTCCGGAATTGTGGTTCTAACCATTCTCGTCTCAGAATTCTCGAATTTTTTTCGCGCTGACGTGACCGATACAAATTTACAATATTTTTCGAAATAAAAATATTAAATTCATAAAGCTAGTAAAAAAGAAAATAAAAAAATGTACAACCAATTCAGGAGAGAAGACGTCCGGCGAGTCTCGCGCGAAACGTTCCGCATATACCGCGCCGGTCGCAGCAATATAAACCGTCGGTGATACGAATTTCACTCGGGCGAGATTCTAACTCGGTTTCTCTGCCGATTCTTTTGGCCGGAGTCGCGGATCGAGCGCGCGCGTTCGCTGCCGCGCCGGCGCAGTCGCGGTCATGCGGACAGATACGGGGCCAGCGGCGCGCGCCGCGCCGAGTTTCGATCCGAGTCGGGTCGCGTACGCGCATGTCGCTCTTGGTCGCCCCCCCCCCCCCCCTCCCTCCCCCAGCACGGTGCGCGCGCACAAGAGCGAGCCGCGCGTGCCAGTTCATAAATTTCTCGCCTCGTGCACTTGCGGCGAGGCTCTCTCGCGTACGCGCGACGATCGAGAAGCTCGCGCGTCCCGCCCGACTCCGGAACGAGTTTCCCCGATGCTACCTCCCCCTCCCCCACCCCTCTTCCGGCGCACCGGTCCTCGCGCACGAACGAACTTTCCGATCGTCGATTTGTGTGCCGCGCGCATGCGTGCGGCATCATTCACGTCCGCGCGAATAATTTCCCGTCGTCACGATCGCGCCTCGTCGGTGTTGCCGGAAATTGGAAGCGCGGGAAAATTTAGGGTAATCCCCGGTTGCAGGGTCACGTGACCCCGGAGATCGGCGGTCATATGACCAGGTAATTTTTTGTCGTTCCGTCATATGACCGTCATTTTGTTCATTTTAAGTTTTTTCATTTTTTTTCATGACGGTCATATTACCGAGCAA
This sequence comes from Itoplectis maculator, assembly GCA_964034905.1. Lineage (NCBI taxonomy): Eukaryota > Metazoa > Arthropoda > Insecta > Hymenoptera > Ichneumonidae > Itoplectis > Itoplectis maculator. The sequence continues at coordinate 3,698,808 of OZ035869.1, forward strand.
GGTTATATGACCGTCATCTTTCGGTAATTTGACCGTAAATAAAATAGTATCTTTTATCATTGCTAAACTGACGATAAACGCGTTGAGCGAATTTTTTCTACCGACGATTCGCATCGGGAAAACGGTATTTCGATCGGTATCGCGTGCAGATAGATACACGATCGGTTTCGCGTTTATATAGCTGCAATAGAGAAGTGCATAAATATCGAAGACTATTGCAGCGCAATGTGTATTAAGTTTGAGAGTAAGGAGCATCTCTTTCCTCTCTCTCTCTCTCCTCGCGCGACATCGGACGCAGTCGCCAATCGGTTGTTTATCCCGCATTCCCCCGGCTGTCGGAAATCCAAACCGCGATATCGCGTCGCGCACTCTATATACGTGCACGATAAATACGTGTATAAAATACGTGTGTTTATGCGGCGCAGCGGATAAGCGCGTCGTGAGAGCTCCGCGCGCGGGTCTCCCGCGACCGCGCGCGCTGACTGTATTGTATTCGCGATACACGTATAATAGCCGCGGGGCCCTCGATGCACAGAGGACAAATTTATGAACCGTGTTAACCCGACCGCGGAGGACGCGCGGTCGGATCCTCGATGCGGTATCTATGGGGAGCAAGAGGCCGCCGCCGCCGCTGCGATGCACCGCGGCGCGAGCGGTGCAGCGCAGCGTGCATAGTGCAACGCGCGCGGTGCATCGCATACCGCGCGACTCTTGTAGCAGCAATAAAATCGCCGGAGCGGCGACTCTCACGGAATCCTCGCGCAGTCGCGACTGACGCGAAGTTCAATTTGCGGGGTCATTTTTCCGACCGCGATCCCGCGTCGAGAGCGACACATTATACCGTCGGGGGTCAAATGACCGATCGTAATCACCACGTTTCCGCGCTCGGATTTTTCGAGGGTAATTCAATCTGATGACGGATATTTTACGAACGGGCCGCGCGGTCATATGACCGCCGCGCGGTCATATGACCGGCTCTACGGGTCATATGACCGGAGATCGGATTTTTTTCTTGTGTTCATCGATGTAAATTCAAACTAGGAAAAATTGCTTTGGTGATAAAATCTGGGCGGAAGCAAGAGGGAAAAGCTCTCGAGGCGACAGCCCGAATCCTAAATCCGAATGTCGCCCCGCGCGTCCCATAAATTCCCCGAGTTTCACTCTCGCGGTCCCCCGGACAGATTTCGCAAAATCGTCATTATCATCGTCGTCGTCGTCGTCGTCGTCGTCGCCGGTGTCCAGGCTCTAACGCCTTCCGCGCGGCTTTTCTCGAGATCGACCCGGCGCTGCACACGGACGGTCGTATCGTTTTCCACTGGCGCGGCCACTGTGCGAGATATACGGCGCCGCCGAGCGCGAACGTTGAGAGAGGCGGTGGCCTATACGAGGCGAGACCGAGGAGAGCCGAGAGGCCAACACGATTTAGCCCCCGCGGGGCGTAATCGCCGTCGCGAGAAAATGAAATTCAAGAAGCCACCGGGCTTCGAGGAATCACGCGTGGACCGACTAGTAGTCGCTCGTTCGCTCGTTCGTTCGCTCGCTCTCTGCGCCGCTGAGCCTCGTGTATATCATGCACCGAGAGCCCAGTACTCGTAGCTCATACGTTCGACCGTGCAATATTACACCGCACCGACCACCGTCGCCGCCGCCGCCGCCGCGTCACTTTTACGTCCCGGGGCACGAAAACTTTGCACTTTCAATTATCCACTTGTGTCCGTGCCACCGCCGCGCGTCTCTGCCCTGCCGCGTGCACTGCTGCTGCTGCTGAGCGGCTGAGACGCTCGGCGCACACACGTTGAGGAGATGGATTCTCGTCGGTCGGCTCTTCATGCACGTCGTGTTATATTCGTCTCTTCTTTTTGTTATTATTTTATTATTCATTCAATTCTTATCATTTTTATCACTGTTATTATTCTTATTCTTGCTATTATTATTATTGTTATTGCTGTTATTCTTATTGTTGTTGTCTTTTGTTTTTTTTATTAATGATTTGAGCCGTCTTATCCCGAGCCCTGTTTGATACTGTTCCTCCGATAATAAGGAATAATAATAATCATAATACCAATAATAATAATTTCTCGTAAAAACAAAATGAATTTAAAAAAATGTAAAGTCGTAAAATTTGCAACAAAACGGCGCGCGTGATTTTTGTCGTTGCCGCTGTCGTCGTTATGTTGTTTTCGCAGGTGTTAGGTCGTTAGCGGTGTGCAATTACCGGTGGGGTTCGACGAGAGGGTCCTCGCGGCGCTGACCGCGCAAGCTGCGCGCGCAGCTCTCGCAGCCTGCGCTATTTTCCACGTCCGTCGCGCCGCGTATCCTTGGCACCCGCGAGCGGTGCGGCGGCGGTGCAGGATAATCGGGAGTGAGCGCGCGGATAACGCGCGAGAGGCGCGAGAGCGAAATTGCGGGGTTTAGCGTCAGAGGTTTCCGCTGCGCCTGCGCCGCAGCCGCCGCTGCGACCCTCGCGCGCGCTATATATATACGCGAAAAGGCCCCGGAGCCATTTTTCGATGATTCGTCGAGCGCGCGGGACGCAGCTCGGAATTTTCGCCCCGGCCGAGAGACGTCGTCGTCGTTGTCGTCGCCGTCGTCGTCGTCGTCGTGGATTCCCGGGGAGGCGCCCCGGTCGATGATTCACGGCCACTCGACGATTCGCTCTCGCTCCCCGACACTTTTTGGATCTCGGTCTTCCGAAAAGTTTGAACTGTTTTTTTTTTTTTTCATAGTTTTTGTCGGGTAACCTCGCGCCTCGCGCCTCTTGGCCACTGATGATACACGGCGAGGCAACAATTTGCCGGGGCTCCGCCGACAGGAGGCGGATCGCTTCGCGCGCGAAAGCCGAAGTGGCGAAAAATTATAGCCCGATATCGCCGCACGCTCGTTTATTTACATTTTTTTTAGCTATTTTTTCATTCATTTTTTCTTGCTGTACATATTTTTCTTTCGTTGGCTATAAACGCGGTGTTAACGGCTGTCGCTCCGAGATTCACTTTGTTTTCTTCCTCTCGCGGGCGGAGGCGGAGAACGGACACGCACGAGGCTCACAGCGAGTGGTGGGATCCTCTCTCGAGTGCGAAACGGCCGCTCGACACGCGCGCGTGTTTGGGGAATTTTTTAGGGGGAATAGAAGCTGTGATAATGACTGCGGTATTTCGAGATTTTTGATGACGTTGATGTTTGCATCGTTGGAATGTAAAAAAAATCTAACGATCCTAAAACTATTCAAGCGATTCTAAAAAGTTAATACAACGATTAATAGCGGAAAAAAAAAAAAAAATGCGGATTGGATAAAATATTCGGCAACGCTAATCGAGATTTTTTCAATTCTATCACCAGTTGCTTCGATCAATTAAATATTTTGTCTAATTTGCAAAATATTTATTTCGCCGCCCGCAACCTCAAATTTTGTTGGATTGAGCAATTTTTTTTCTCAGTGCAGTACGATCCTTTGGGTTCATTAGATTTGTTTAATTTTCGTTACTTTCCAACGATGCAAACTTCAACATAACGATTTTCGAGCCACCAACGTTTTTTCAATCGTTCTTATCATTTTTTGCATTTCTGTTGCAGCCGTCGTCGTGCGCTACCTGACGAGGCGGTACATCGGCGAGTACAGCTCGACGAGCGGTGAGTAAAAAAAAAATCGTCCAACCTCCTCGCTTCGAACAACCCAGCGCGACAATTACCGCGCATTATTTCTCTCGACCTGTCCACGATATCTTTTTCCTCCCCACCGACGCATAAATATCGAGCACACACACAGAGCAATCTGCGCGCTGTCCAGGAGGCTCTGCCCTCTGCGCCCTCAATTTTTATTTCTATTTTTATTTTTTTTCGCGTACACAAAATTCCGGGTGGCTGGAGCGGCGAACCCCTTCCTCCCCCTTCTTCCCCCGCGAGGCGGAGGGGGCGGTAAGGGGGAGGGGTGGGTTCGTTGCCGAACTCCGGAGCAAATTGCGTCGTAAAAAATCGAGTTTAGCGCGTACTCTCTCCTCGCGGACCGGAAGGATCGGCCAGGAGTTAATTTTTTCCTCTCGACGTTTTGCACCGAGCGCCTCGTTCGCTTTTGCCCCCCGCAGCAGCAGCAGCAGCAGCGAAGGGAGCGAAACGTCCGGGGCAGTCTCGGACGTGTAAACTCCGCGTACACTGCGCTGCTGTCCCGACTCTCCGGTCGAGTCGTGCGCATCGCCGCGGTCGGCGGACGAGAGCGGGTAGGCAGCGGGTAACGGGCAAAATATATAACTCGCCGCCGCTGCTGCTGCTGCGGCTGCACACGACTGACTCGTCGGTCTAGTTTTTTCCTCGGCGGAGAAAGAGAGAGAGAGATGAGAGATGAGAGAGGAGCAGCCGCACGCTCCGCATACCTATATAACCGCACTGCACTTGTGTATTTATCTACATGCACATGTATATACATAGGTACATGTACATAAAATATACATATACAAATTATGCCTATATAACCGCACTAGTGTATTTATCTACGTATATACATAAAATCTGGATATACAAATTATACATATATATGTGTAAAATTATATGTATGTATATATATAGAGAAAATGGGAGCAAGTCTAGGGCAGCAGCTACGGGCGCAGAAAACCGGCGGGAGCGCGCGGGGGGCACTAGATGGGGGGAGGGTGGGGAGGGGAGGGAGACAAGATTGCCCGATTGCTTTATTGCCGGCTTCGCATTGCAGCTGCATTTGCGCATCGCGCGCGCACGTCCGCGATTCAGTATCACCGCGTGCACCGGGCGCTCTGCTTCTCTCCCCCTCCCACATCCCCTCTCGCCTCCCCCCCCCCGCCCCCTCCTCGCTCTCTCGCTGTCCGTCCGTAGCTCCTCATTTTTCGCCACCGCTTTACGACGCCAACACTCGTAAAATAGTCCTCGGGATTTACAACGTAACATCTCGCCGTGAACCCCCCTCCCCCCCCCCACTCCCCACTCACCCCGTGTAATGGGAATGCGCGCGAGTTGACGTTTAAAATTGACGTTTGACAGATGGCGCCGCGAGTGATTGAGGATATTTTTTTATCGTTTTTTAATCGTCGCGGTCGACGATTTAAAAAAATCTCCGGGGATGTGGAGAAGGGAGTGGGAGCGGGGTGAGTGTCATATTTATGTACATTTCAATATTAAGGACTTGGAAAAAAAATGGGAAAAAAGGGGAAGTGGAGAGGGGAGAGGGAGCGGGAGGAGTGTCATATTTATGTACATTTCAATTCTAAATACTTGGAAAAAAAATGGGAAAAAAGGGGATGTGGAGAGGGGGGAGGGAGCGGGAGGAGTGTCATATTTATGTACATTTCAATACTGAGGACTTGAAAAAAAAAAAAAAAAAAAAATTGATGAATGATTCCGCGCGCGAGGAAGGCGAATTCTCGGGAGACAGATGTATGTTCCAGGCTGCTATGTGTATATACATATGTATGTACTATATATATGCGCACGCCATATAAATTATCTAGTCCCGAGCTTTGGCGCTGTATATCCCGTACACGTAGTTCCAGTTTACTTAAGGCCTTGACCGCCGTCGTCGTCGTCGTCGTCGTCGTCGTCGTCGGCGTCGTCGTCGCAATCGTCGTATGCAGTGCGCAGCGCGCGAGTCGCGTGTACACACGCGTAACACGTGGATATAACCGAGCAGCGCGCGCGCACGACTGGCAACAGCGGCAGCAGCGCCAAACCGGCCGCAGCAGCAGCGGCAGCAGCTCGACTTCTAATGGCTCTTTGAACGACGATCGGAAAAGCAGAAAAAAAAAGGAAAAAGAAAAAAAAATGTGTTTGGCACTTAAGCAGGAATGGGACGCAGCGCGTTCTCCTTTTCCATCGATGGAAACCGGCAGTCGGTGACTCGTGGTGGCGCGCTGAGAATAGAATCGAGTGGATTTCCTGGAAAGATCGCCGAGGATAAATGGCGATTTATATATATGTGTGTGTGTGATGTGTGTGTACGTCTGTTGCGTCTGCAAGCGGAGATGATTAATTGTCGGAGATTTATTATTTCGCAATTGGCGCGAAGGAGAATAACGAGGATACCGGAAGTGGGAAACGCGCGCCGGGGATGAAGCGCGATCGCTTTCTAACGCGCGAGCGAGCGAAGGAGCCTCGCCGCTCCGAGTCCCTCGACCGGACGCAGCGGACGCCGCGACTCGAGGCTCATGGATCGGACTACGCGCGCCGCGGCGCGGCGAAGAGTCCGATTCCCGTGACGCTAACGACTCCGACGCGGGGAAAGTCGGATTATTCGACAATTTCTGCGCGGGTCGCGTGGGAGGCGTGCGTTGGGCCGTGCCGGAATTGGAGGAGATGGGAAAAGAATAGGGAAACAAAGGAAAAAAAAAATAATAATAATAAGGAAAAAATACACTGAGAGAAAAATATGGGAATGATCTCTATACTTTGGCGATTTTTTGGCGAATTTTTGCGATTTTTCCCATATTCGTGAATATTTACAATAGATTTTCTGTCGCATATTTCTGCAAGTGTGGGAAAAATCGCCAGAATTCCGGAATGTTTCTCGGTCGTCACACGAGTATAGAAATTACTCCCATATTTTTCTCTCCGTGCAAAAAAAAAAAAAAGATAGAAAAATAGAGAAAAAATAAGAACTAATAGGGAAAAATAGGAAAAAAATAGAAAAATAATAAACAGGAAAAAAAATATGAGAAAAAAAAGGGTTAAGAATTAAGTCCGTGTCTAATTACGCCAAAATTCATCCACGCCGCTCGATCCTCGCGCCCCGCGATACCATTTACCCGCGTCGAGTTGCTTGATCGGCGGTATGACGAATCGCCCGTGATTTGTCATTTCTCAATTGGCGCGGAGCCGAGTAACGAGGATACCGGAAGCGGGCGTCGTGGTCAGCGTCGCGGAGACGCAGAGGGATGAAGCCGATGGGCTCTGCGAGTCCTCGCTCAGCCATGAGAGAGAAAAAGACAAAACACACACACGCACACGTATACAAAACAAATGTGTGTGTGTTTTGTGCTGTGCGAGCAGACGGATATATACGTTAGGGCGGAGATTTAGAGACTCGATATGAAATAGAGCCCCGGGAAGAAGAGGAAGAGCCGGGGCCGACGGAGAATGCAGATCTCTCCCATAACTCATGGGGCTCGCGATAGCGGCGTTGCTAATAATTGCTAAACGCCCGTGGATATTGTACGCCGGGGCTGCCAACCTCCGTCCGCGCCGCGTCGATAGCCGTGTACACACCAGTAGATATATACAGACATAGACAGACACGCAGACACAGATAACAGACACATCGACAGACACGTTGTCCGAGTTCCACGAACTTTCAAAGTACGCACCGCGTTCATTTTTATATTCTTAGATTCTTATCAACAAGGTTTTTTTACTTTTTTTTTTTTTTTTTTTTTTTTTTTTTTTCAGATTGCATTGGGTGGTTTTAGCTTTAAATCTGCTGATGCATTTTCGGACAGTTTTAGACCCTCTTGAATATTAACTTGGATTTTCCGAATTTCCTAAACAGTGGAAATAAAAAAGCCCGTTTCGAATGTTTCTGTTCGGTCGTCGCTCGGCCGTCGCTCTCGCGCACTGTGCGCGCCGAGACTTCCCACGGAGTTCGTGCAGCGCGCGAGCTCCGCGAGACGATCGGTTCTCGATCGCGAACTCGAAACAAATTGTTGCGGTGATGGATAGTCGACGGCGTCGGGGATATACGTCGATGAGTCGGCGAGGGAGATCTCGCCGATTCGATCGGGAAAGCCGCGGCGGCCGCTGCTCTTTCAGCGGGATCCGCGGCGGCGGCGCCGATGCCGCCCGACGCGGGGTCGACGTTGCGCGCGCGGCAAAACGATTTCCAAGGGAAAACAGACGAGACGAATTCGTCGCCGACGGCGATTTTGTCTTTCGCGAATCAGCCACATTTTTTCGCTTAATTTATTTTTTATTTATCCATTTTATTATTTTTTTATTTATCCATTTTATTATTTTTTTTTATCCATTTTATTATTTTGTATTTATCCCTGTTTTTTTATTTTTCCATTTACCCCCATTTATTTTATTTTTTTATTTCTTCATAACAAACGACACCTCGACAATTTTCCATGTAACAGGAAATGTGATTTTTTTTGTCCGCAAATGAGATTTGCTCTAAAAGGGCTCACGATCATAGAGCATAACAAAAATTCTATGTATCTATCCATCCATCTGTCTCGTTCGGATCGAGCGACTCTCCGGCCAATCGGCGACTCCGCGATCGGATTTACCACGTTTTACTGCGGAGAGCCGATTGCACGCCGCCTCTCTCGGCCTCTACGGTGAACTCTGCACCGAGCGCGCGGACGATCTCTCGTGAAATCGGCCACTTTTCATCCGAGCCTTCGAGAAAACGAGGATCCAATTCCCCCCTCCCCCCTTCCCGCCCTCCCCTCGCCCCGGTCGGCCATCCTCGGGCGATTCGCAGGCGATCGCGGGAGACTCGCGGAGCGCGGCGCCCGAGTCGAGGCGAGCGAGACGGACGGCGGAGGAGGCGACCGCGTGCATCATCGCGAGATCGCGATTAACAATGCAAATTTTCCTCCTCGCATTGTGCGCGCGCTCGGCTGATTGCGCGGAATAATTCAACGGACGCGCGCGCGACGGTTTAGAAAGTTACGATTCACCCGGGGACTCGCGACTCGCTTATATTGATCGTCGATGCGAGAGGTTCGACGGGGGTTTACGGGTTATCAGTCGATTGTGCGGACGACGCAACCCGTGGATAATTTGACGGACTCTAATTTGCCATGAAATCGTGGAAATTCTTGGGGCAAAGTGAGAATCGAGTTTAGGATTTTTTCTGCCGTCGTCTCTTGACTCGAGTGGGGAATTGAAATGCGTGGAATTGATTATAGAACTGAAATGGGGGAATTAACTGCATAATTGACATTCGTGGAATAGACTGCAGAATTGAAATTCGTCGAACTGACTGCAGAATTGAAATTCGTCGAATTGAATGCAGAATTGAAATTCGTGTAATTGACTGCAGAATTGAAATTCGTCGAATTGACTGCGGAATTGAAATTCGTCGAATTGACTGCAGAATTGAAATTCGTTGAATTGACTGCAGAATTGAGAATCGTTGAATTGACTACAGAATTGAAATTCGTTGAATTGACTGCAAAATTGAAAATCGTTGAATTGACTGCAGAATTGAAATTCGTCGAATTGACTACAGAATTGAAATTCGTCGAATTGACTACAGAATTGAAATTCGTCGAATTGACTGCAGTATTAAAATGCGTGAAATTGATTGTACGATTGAAACACTTTTTTATTCTTTACCATAAAAAAAATGTAGAATAGTAGAGGCGCGAGCGATGTTGAGTAACGGGATGACAGTAATGACCGGTGAAAATATGGTATAGATTGAAATAAGGGATGTTGAATCGCGGGAAGACTCGCCGCGCGCCGAGTAGACCGGGCAAAAATGGATGCTACTCGATAACTCATCGAAAAAGGGGCAATAAACACTCGCCACGGGCTCGGCGGGAGAGTCGTCGATCCATCGCGAATGATTTATTTTCTTCCCTCGAGCGAAGCGCAGCGAACCCGAGATGCGCGTGCAGAGACGGAGCGAGAAAGAACGGTGGAAGGCTGCACAGAGCGAGAGATCAGGTGGTCATAATCTTCAGCAAATTCGGAAGAGTGTATCGAGTCTCACAGTGTGAGTCGCGCAGTTGGTCGAGTATCTCACTGCAGCACGAACGACGACGACGACGACGACGAGGACGACGAGGACGAGGACGCGGTGAATGATGCGTCTCGCGTGATTCGCTTTCATTAATTCATCGCGGTGTGTATAGATATATAGATACACAAGTATATATTAAAAGAAAAAAAATGTTAAAAGAAAAAAAATCTCGAGTACCGAGCGCGAGAAGGAAGGAAGCGAGAAAGGCGTCCGGTTACTCCCGAAAAAAACGGGTTCGCGTTGCGCGACGACGACGAGACACGAGGCGAACGGCCGGGACCCGCACCGAGCGCGACGAGGACGCAACGAGAGACGAAAGGAGAGATACGGCTTATCCACTTAGCGAGTCTCTCTCGTTATTTTTAGGCATCGTTAAGTATGCAAGAGGGCAAATGTGAGAAGGGGTATCCTCCCTCCCTCCGGTGGTTACTCTTTCTTTTTTATCTTTAATTTTTTTTTCGGGCTCGATTGCATTTTGTGTATACCTTCTCCTTCTTCGTATCGTAAGTTCGATTTGCGCTTGCGCGTTGCACAGAAGCTTTTGCAAATTAGCTTCTTGGATTTTTGTTTGTACTTATGCAACGCGGAGGGTCCAACGCTGGGCTTTTCACGATACGAAAAATCACTGATCAGGAGCTCACGAACAACGCCAACAGCATGATCAGGAGGGTTCTTAATCATAATCCTCGCGAGGTCGTAATTAATTAGTCGTCAGGGACGCCTGATCATACTTCCTGATCACACCTGATCACCCCTACCGCACAACCTGTGCACGACTCGAATGGAAAGCAGCCTGATTAGGTTCTGATAAAATAAATCTTTCATTTAAAAAAAAATCCACGATCCCTTCTCGAAGATTGTCGATTATCTAGATCGCTCCTCCTGATCACCGTGTTTCTTACATAAAAGTTGCGCAAAAAACGGCAAAATTGATAAATCCTCATGTTCCATTCGCAATCCGCGCGTCCGGCCTATTCGTAAATCCTTCAGCGCCTCGCTCGGTAGGCGCGAGCAAAGTTGCAGAATGTATTCCCATTCGTGCGCATGCGCGCGCGCTAGCCGGCATAATTCAAGCGTCGTCGATTCTATCCGCACGCAAATTAGCCGGAGCCTCTCTTGGCCTCGGGTGGCAACCTTATCCTTATACAGAATGCGGCGTATACATGCGGCACGCTATGCGCCGCGGCGCTCCGCGCGCCTCAGCCGTTGCCATATAACCCGGTGAGGAGCCACGCGGGTAACATCCAAGTGCCGGGGCAATAAAGTTTACATTAACAGCAACCAGCGGCCAATCGCGTTGACGACTCTATGCGAAGCGCCTCGACAGCTCTCCAACGTGTTGTGCATCGACGCTTCGCTCTTTTTCCTCTTTTTTTTTTCGTACCCCTTTTCCGTCTTTTGTTCGACGGTTATACAACCCGGATATTGCTCGTTGAATAATATTAAATTACGGCGGTTACACACACGCGCGGTTATAATAATCTGCCTGCGCGCGGGCGACGATGAAAATGGAAAAAGAAATTTCCTACGTGGTCAAGGTGATCAGGCAGCTCGGAGACGACTCTGAGGACGGATCGAGGATAATCCGGACTCCTGATCATTTGTTCTGTTCTTCTGATTTTTTTTTATTTTCATTTTCATCGCCGTTTTATTTTATTCTCCACATTAGCCGTAACTGCATCTCGAAAAAAAAATGTAAATAATGAAAAGGAATGCAGTTTCGCTAATTCTGCCTGTGATTGGATTGCGCCGCGTTCTCACCTGATGCCGTCGACCGGTGCGGATACAAAAGTACCGACACCCGCTGACACGGGAAATCGGCTCTCCGCGCGGTCGTGACGCTCGGTGCGTCGTAAACTGCGAACTGCCGGCAGTTTCAGCGCGTCGGCCGAGTCATAAGGAGATCCGTGCAACTTTTTGAGACTCATGAATCTTCGCGTCTAGGCGACTGGCGAGAGAGCGTTTAAGTTGCCTCTCGTCCGCGAGAGGCTTCGTGATTCAGCAACTGACTCCACAGTTTTCTCGCTCCGCGTTTATTAATGCGATAACTCGCGTCCCACCTCCGTGAGTCGGCCGGTGCCGTAACTTTTGGATGCGCGAGCGGATAACGCGCGAGTAAGAGAGATAAAGAGATGAAAATCTCGCGAAGAAATTCTTACCAAGATACGATCGCCGGTACTTATTCCGCGCGCGTCGGAGATGAGTTTAACCCGGACAAATATACGATAATAAATACGTTTAGCGCGAGTTTAGTGAGCTGTAACGATAGGCGGCGCGATTCCGGAAGTGCCTGCATACAGCAGCTGGATATACACGGACCTTGCACCGCCGCGGTCGTGTTGGGATTAAAAACGTAGCTGCGAGCGGGAACGAAGACGATTTTTGCTCGTTATCGGGATTCGACCGTCTTACGGGCTTAGCGAATCTTTATGTATCTATCTTGAGAGGAATCGCGCGCGGAACGAAAGACGCGGCTGATGGAGATAGAGACCACGGACGGGTTTACGGCAAAACGATAATTGGAAAATCGCCGGGATTGTGCTGGTCACTCCGGGAGCTCAGCCGCTCCGGGTGTTTAGCCACTCCGGGAGCTTAGCCACTCCGGGAGCTTAGCCACTCCGGGAGCCTAGCCATTCCGGGAATTTAGACACTCCTGGAGTTTAGACACTCCGGGAGTTTAGACACTCCTGGAGTTTAGACACTCCGGGAGTTTAGACACTCCGGGAGTTTGGACGCTCCGGGAGTTTAGACACTCCGAGAGTTTAGACACTCCGGGAGTTTAGACACTCCGGGAGTTTAGACACTCCGGAAGATTAGACACTCCGGCGCTTAGCCACTCCGGGACTCCAGCTACTCCGAGAATTTAGCCATCGCAAAAAAAATCTTTTTTTTCTCTGTTTAAAATAAAAGAAAGTCGATACGAGACGAAGGAGAAAAATATAACACCTGCCGTCGCCTTTCTAACGCAAAATCGAGGATATCCCGAGGAATCTCACTGCTCCATCTGGCGGCGGTCTGACGAATCGAACGAGCGAACGTACTGCGCGCGCGCGGGCGTGTGGGAAAATCTAATGGGCGAGAAAGTTTCGTCACAGCATTTTGTCCGCGTGTCTGTTCATCGCACCCGGCGAGCGCACATAATGAGGTCCAGTGGGCACGGTAATGACAAAGCGGCTCGTGTATACGCGCAAGCGCAGCTGCAAATAGCCACTCCGAGGCGTTGCGGCAGCGGGCAACGAAACGCCGTCGCGCGTTCGCGGCACCGGCAACGACGACAGCGAGTCCGATTGAAATTATTATTGTCCGCCCGGCGCGTAGGTACCTGACACTTTTAGTATACTTTCACACCCTCGCGCTGCGCGCGCGCGCGCGCGCGCGAGGCACACGCGTCTGACGCAGCGCGCGACCGTCGCCGTCGCTCGAAACGATAGCGAGACGAATCGTAATAAAGTATAGACGCCGAGCCGATTTGTGTACAAGCGGTCAGGAAACACACGTACAAAGACACACAAAGCCATATACGTCGGACGGTGACTCTACAATATATTGCCATGCGCACGGTCCACCTATATATATATTACCTTATACATCTATATATATACATACAGTCACACACACTTTGATTCTAATATACTTTCACGTTCTGTGAGTCGCCGCCGATGTCCGGGGCGACTCTCATTGACGCTATTATCCGGGGTTTTCTAAACAGTTATGTGATTCCTACGCGCGCTACACTCGCTGCTCGCGCGCGTGCGCAGGAAACGTGCGCGCGCCGCCGCGCGCTCACTTGTCAGTCGAACCTCGACGAGAGCCGCGCCGCGAGACCCTTGTTTAAAAATGTGATACTCACTCCGCGCGTCTCGTAATAGTCAATCAGCGGGTGCGCGCCGGCGGGGAAAAGAAACGTGTCTCTCGACGCGAACGCATTGTTTGGCATCGAGAATTTTCGAGGCGCGCGCATATGGCGGAAGCGAGCCGCGTAACAGACTCGGCGGGAGACTCGCCGATTGCGTGGGTTCGTTTTACCCCGGGCGATCGTGCCCCGTCGCGGGGGGGGGGGGGGGGGGGGGGGGGCTTTTTTTGACTCCGGGATATTAGCCTTTCCCGTGATTTTAGATACAACGTGAAGTTAAACGCTTCGTGTTTTTAGACATTCCGTGATTTTAACCACTCCATGGATTCTACACACCCCGTGACTCTATAGAATCGCACATGAAAATAATGTTACCAGATCCCTCTTTTAAAAAGTTCATGAGTAACGGAAAGCATTGTTAGCAAACTATTCGAGATGTGATTGGCTGGGACTCTCAGATCGAGTCCAGGTTCGTTTGTCCTTGATAACTTTGACAGTTCTGTCAAATATCATATTTTTTTTTATCCACTAAAAAAGGGTTGTAACCAGTGTTTTTAGGGGTAGAATATGCGACTTGAGAACGATGGTATAGGTTAAAAGTCGATATTTTGAAAAAATAAATTTCATGACCCCGATTTGGGCGGTTTTCGGCCCGGCGGCCAGATCTACGATTTCTGACAAACTGTTCGACCAAAAAATTTTTTTTTCAAAATCAACTAAAAAAGGGTTGTAACCAGTGTTTTCAGGGGTAGAATATGCGACTTGAGAACGATGGTATAGGTTAAAAGTCGATATTTTGAAAAAATAAATTTCATGACCCCGATTTGGGCGGTTTTCGGCCCGGCGGCCAGATCTACGATTTC